>ML799497.1:28587-52509 GCA_009831015.1 Picea engelmannii | reverse complement strand
GTTTGGCTGATTGAAGAATGAATTTCAGGAAGTGGGGGGGGGTCATGGATATGGCAGTAAGGTAAGCCCATAGGAAAGACTGATTGCCTGCTGAGCCAAACTGCAAGGAATGTTATTTCCTTTTGAGAAAAGTGAATTTGATTGTTAGTATGCACAATTCTGAAATTGTTGTGACGATGTTGTAAATGTGCAATAAAATGTAAGTACATGAGAACCAACAATTTGATTAGCTGAGGAATGAATGCAGGAAGAAGGAGTCTTGGATATGGCAATGCTGTAAGCCCATAAGGAAGGCCAATTTCCTACTGACCAAAAATGTTATGGGAAGGAAAGTCCCATAATTATGAGTCTGGTTCCTGAGTGGGACAAATATGAAAACAAATCGTGAGACTTGAAAAAAATCTGTTGGTGACAGGTTTGCAATAAAATTCTGAAAGTTAGAATTTATGATGATGTCTCACGAAATCTTGTGTACCTGTGATACAGGTGAGAAGTAAAGATTTGTCCTGAAAGGAACAGACAAAGGCTATCAAAGCTGAAGGTGATGAACATGGCTATTGTTGAGCCATGAAAACCCCGTGATAAGCCATGATCGCCTGCAAATTATTGTGTTGAGGTAACACAAGCTGGAGGGACGCCTCGCCAGAGCAAGTCTGAGGGACGCCTCAACTGTAAGACTAAATAGGATCTCTAAGATTCCTGTGCGAGAAAAACTTGGCAGGGCAAGATGGATCGCCCGAGGGACTATATAACAGTGAAGGGGATGCCTGAGCCTGGGCCTGGAGGGTGAGTGATCGCAAGGAAGAGGAGACCTTAATCATTTTTGAAAACTATTGGGATCATGCACACAGTGGGTAGTTTCCCGTGCGGGAAACCCTTGGAAGGGAAGATGAAACCATGATAGCTCTTGTGAGCTATTGAATTGGAATCATGCATCCAATGGGTACGTCAAGGAGGATGATGAGCATGGATAACAAAACTACCATGTGGATATAGATCCATAAACGACACAGATAAGTATTGTGCTCAAATTATGAAATTTTTCCTTTTGAATTATGAGCAACAATAAGATGTTTTTGCACAAAATTGTGATTAATGTGCTTGTTGTCCAAGAATTATGGAAGGCAGGTAACGAAGACTGAGATCCGAAAAAAAAAAAGGGATCGGACAAAGGATGAAGGTCAAGCCTTCTAAAGTGGCTGAATGAGAAAGGCATGATAGGTGTTTAAGAAAGAACACCGAGGACAGTGTTCCTTTAAGGGGGAGGGAATTGTAACACCCTGTTTCCCCCAGTCTGTAAAAATAACTATACTGGCCAAGTATTGTGGAAAACTCAGAAATGTGAATGTGTGATGTGAATGGACCTTGTGAAAAAGGGTCGATGAATGTAAATATCATTATGAATCTATATATTGCAGGACTGCTGAGAGGGGATGTGCTGAAAAAGAGACCACGATGGCTACAGAAAGGTGGTGGAAGGCGCATGGAAAGGTGGCGTTAACTTCCACCGAGAATCAATACCTTATTTGGACTCCACTGGCCCGGAGAACCAAAAGCAGCTCATTGACCCCGAATTAAATGTCTCGCAGGCTGGTAGGCAGATGGCTCCTCAGGAGTTAATGAGGGATGGGGAGGTGAACCGCCCATCCGTAGAGCCGTCAGGCCTGACCAGCGGGAGGGAAATCGCGCCACACGCAACCTAGCAAGAGGATAAGGCATGGGGGAGAAGCGATTGGGGGGGACGACGCGAGGGGAAAAAGAGAACTCTGCCGATATGCAGAGGGGGTGATAGCAGAGAGGAAGAAGAGTAAACTTCGCTCCTGGTCACTGGAAAACAGAGACGCAGTCTCACAGCATCGTGGTCTCAGCTCGGGGGTGGCTAGTGGTAAATCCGTTGGGAGTCGCTAAGACTACGGTTGGGTGGAAACGAGTACCCCTCTCAGCAGTTGCATAACCCCTAGTGTTACTTTCTGATAAGTGTTTTGCCTTTGACATCTTGCAATATATGTATGCTGACATTTATGATCATAAGCTGTGAAATCGTGAATGACTTCATTATAAGAATGTTTGTATGGTGTCTTGATCAGTACTGGTAGTTGTATGTTTATATGGAAAGACTACATGTGGCTTATGCGCTCTTAAATTGTTATTTATATGCATGCTTATCTAATTCAGACTTCACGCCTGGTTCTTGGGAGAGAGAGATACCCCTAACTGCCTCAGATAGTACCCTAGGTAAACCTCTCCATAGAGATACCCTTCTTGAAAAAGCCATCAAGAACCTGGAAAAGGGATGTGAAGGCGCAAGGCCTTAAGAAATCCTTGATAAGTATCGAATCGATGGATGAGATCCTGTCGGGAGATCTGTGGTCACTCACGACTGTCAGATAAGAAGAAGAAGCTGGAAAGATAAGTACCTTAACCTTGATAGGTGTTAATCGACGGACGAGATCCCGTCGGGAAATCTGTGGTCACCCATGACCGTTAGATTGGTAGGAGAAAGTAGAGGGTTAAATTCCTTACTGTTTTTCCTTTTTATGTCTTCGTGGGTAGCAAAGATATCAATATCGTAGATCCCCAAGGTCCATGAGAACATATGGACCGTTGATTTTTCCCCGTCTAGGAAGTCGGGGGAGAATGCACAGGTTAGGAACCTGTCCGAGCCATCAGATCTTGGCTGGAAAACCCGACAGCCGTTGGATCTGTCAGGAGATACCCGAGGGTTAAACCCCCAGTGAATAAGGGTGAAAGCCCCGAAATGGATTTGGGTCGTTCGATTAAAGGAGGCCACGTGTCAAGAGATTACCCATTTCGGGAAATCAGGAATCAGGAACTCGAGAGTTCTGGTGACGAAAGATCAGGGCCTTCCATGGTAGAAACCCCAAAATAGATTTGGGTCGTTCGATTAAAGGAGGCCATGTGTCATGAGATTTCCCATTTCAGGAAATCGAGAGTCAGGAACTCAAGAGTCCTGGTGACGAGAGATCAGGATGTTCCATGGTGGAAACCCCGAAGTAGTCGTGGATCGATTGATTTCAAGAGGCTACGTGTCGAGAGATTACCCGTTTCGGGAAATCGGGAATCGAGGATTCGAGAGTTCCATTGACAAGAGGTCGAGCTCTCGCCTTGATAAATCCTGACTTATAAATATCGAGATGTTAGCATGTGGTTAAGTCCCGATGAACGGATGAGATTCCTTCGGGGGATCTCAGGGTCTATAATGACCGTCATATGTGGGGAAGAGACGTCAACTTTAAGTCGGGGCGCGAATGCACCTTAGGGTAAGTGGCGAGTAGATCTGAATGACCAAGGTCCACCCGCCCAGATCTATGGATGAGGCTTCATTCTGGAGCCCCCTTGTTGTTTTTCCTTTAGCAGTGAGGGGCGGGGGGGTCTGGAATCGAACATGCAACTCAGGAACGGTTAGGATCTATTCGCCTTGATCAACGACATTCAGGGGAATTTCGGACCCCCCTTGCCATTCTTCCTTTAATGGGGGAGGGGGGCGGGGTCCGGAATGGTGTGGCATGTGAAGTGGGGCTCGTCTCCTGTCATGTCGCCCACCGTGTCGTGTTTCCCCTCTCACCACTTGTACTCCACTCAACCGCGCGACAGGGCCATTCCTAATGGCCATCTGCTAACCCTATAGGGATTCGTCCCTATTGGCCAGTTGCTAACCCTGCCAGGGTTCGGCGGTTGCAGAGTCGAACGATTTGACATCACTGTAGCACCGAGGCATGAAATACAAAGAGGCACCACGATTATTTAACCTGAGATCATGACCTGCGATCACATGGGAACAGAGAGAGAGAGAAAGAGCTAGCTTGCGCTAGGCCTCCGTAGGTAATTTGGGGACTTTGATTCTGCAGAAACCAACGAAAATTTGATTATGGTAGTGGATATGTGACAATATCCCATATAGCTTTGGCTAGAATCAAGTTTAGAAGATCATTTGAGCAATAAACAACTAAACAAATTTTGTTCAAAATCTAGTCGACATTCCTTTGGCCTGAAGTGAACATGTCATTCAACCAATGTCTCATTCTTCCTTTTAGAAACATTGTTCTGCTAAGGTGTGTAAGGTACAAATCTCTATCAAGAGATACCATTTTGTGACAACTAGCTTTCAAATTATTTGCTAACATGTTCTCCTCCATTGTCTAATCTTAAGAATTTCACAAGTCAATTGCATTATTTTTTAGCCAGTGCCCTAAATTCCTAAAAAACTTCAAAGACATAATCCTTATTCTTCAACAAATATACCCAAATATACCTAGAAAAGTCACCAATGAAAATCGGAAGATACCTTACACCTACTAGTGATGGTTTGTTTATTGAACATAGGTCACTATGGACAAGTTCTAGTTGAGTCTTTACTCTTCAAGCCTTCCTTGTTTCAAATGCATCTTTTTGATGCTTTCCAAGAAAACACACTTAACATACACCACCAAGGGGAACAACTCTAGGTAGTCTAATAACCATGTAATGCTTTACCATTGGATTCATACTTGAAAATTTTAGGTGTTCAAGTCTTCATGCCAAATTTTTCTCTAGTCATCATCTTTGCTATGAGTGCAATATGTCTTGGATATTTTTTTGGAAAGTCACAAAACTTATACACTCTGTCCTCGGGATCAAGAAAACCCTTGGCGACAAACAAAAAGTTATTTTCATATCTTTCACAACAAATTAATCTCACCAAAATTATACCTTTTTTTTTCTCATCTAAGTTAGTTGGGGTACATACAATGAATTAGAACTCAAACTAGGTATGATACACATCAGTGATCACACCATTATGGAATTCAATCCTATCACAACTAGTAGTAGTAAGTGTATAATCATCTACTACAAAAATTTATTTTTTTATAGCTTGACCTAATAAAGAAAAGAGAGAATCATCTTTATCCATATGATGGGTACAACCAAAGTCAATTATCCAGTCACTTTTAGAAGTGTGAGCATGCAACGCCTAAGAAGAGCTAACAAAGAACATATATTTGTCTATCTTACCTTTTGAAGTTTATTGTTGCAGGTCAGTCAACATGTCTCCTTTAAGATTATTCACTTTTTCCTCTTGAACCTTCTCAATATATCCTAAATACCCGCAATAATGACAAATCATCTTCTTCCTACCTTTGTTTTTCAAAGTTTGGTCATCATTTTGTTGACGGGCGTTTATGACATGTCGTCAACGATAAGGGAAGATCCGGTTTGTGGTTTTCTAGTTAACCCAAGTCATTTAGAATAAACTACCCTGATGGGTTTTGTGGCTCCATTAGCTAATGAAAATACTAAAATAACTACGAGAGGTAAAACTATCTAACTATATAATCTTATTACGTACGTTTAACTGAAAATCCTATCTTTTAATATATATATATATATATATACACCTAGCATACAGTCGTATTATATACAGTATGTATGTACAGATACAAGGTTTACATAAAGCCTTGTGAAAATGATAGTTTAACTATTGAACCAAAGTTTAAATAAGATGTAAGACTAAAGAAATTATTCTTCTATTGTAAGTAGCAAACAACAAAATGAATGAATAAGGTTTGAAATGATATAACCGTAATGAACAAAGCATTAAAGTTTGAATGATTTAATCGTTATTCATTCGTAAAGTAAATAAATCAAATAAAAGGAAAACTAACTACCATGATGTTGATCAGCGGTAAAGAAAAAAAACTAAGCTAGTTTGTCTTTATGTGTAATGTAAGCTCCACTTAACATGTTTCCAAGCATAAATCTATGGCAAGAAGCAAATAATGATATTTCCTTAAATAACTCAAGGAATTTTATATTTTGAAAGCAATCTATAATAAACATAAAGGCAAATGTATTTTTCTCATGTAACTTTAAATTATTCAAAAGTTGGAGATGAAATTGACTCCAATCTCCGGCAAGTGATATAATTAATATCTAACATTCAACGTAAACTAAAAATGTACAGATATATGATTAGCCACAAAGATTATGATAACCAATAAATAATGGACTACGTAAGAAATAAGCACAACATGAACGCATAAGTGTTGAACAGACTAAAGCTAATTCATAACATATACGTTTTCATACCCAGAAATATATGAAAGTAATATGACAACAATCACATCGTATAGTTTACATAAGGACTAAATCCAAAAACTAAACTACATTTCATATCATTCCAAAAAAAATAAGTTCATCATTAGGTCCCAAAAGGATTGCCCCTATCTCTTGGAAAGCACCAGTATTTAAACTAAGTTCATGATATGTTTCTCATATCTTCTAAGATAGAGACAAATCCATCCTTAATAAAGTTTTTTCCAAAAAATAACTAAAATATAGGTCTGAAGTAACAACCATTCAAAATAGTTACATAATCAAAATATTTTTGACTCAATTTTTAAAAGAAAAACTTGCAAATTTGGAGCATCTCCAATGATTTTATTGTCCCAACAACCTTTGTAATTCGATCCTATTCAATCCTGAGAGGGAAAACGAAATTTAAATTAGAGAATCTAACAAACTAATTAAAGACAAGCTAAAGCTAGTCTAATAAAAAAAATAGAACAATTTATGTTATAAAAAAACAAACAAAACATTAATTCCAAGAAAATTGTTTACCCATTAAACATTTGAAAAAGAGGCATTGGATAATTTTGAATTCATAACATCTTTGAAGTTGGAAGAATTTTTTATAGCAATATCCCCTGATTTCCTGAGTCTTTTGGTAGCTCTGGGAGAAGTTTGTTGAACGTTGGCCCTCAGATCCACGTTTTCTATTTCCAATACCATGTTACAAGCCATAACCTGATTAAGTTGAGCTTGCAAGTAAGGAATATCCTGATAATAACTCTAGATCCAAGTGAAACATTCCTCACAATATACTTGTTCCAATCTCGGTAGGGGGAGAGTGTCATCTAAATTCAATGGTTTATCATGCACTATAACTCTTTTTAAATCATACTGGATCCATGAAAACCCCTCTTGTTATTTTAGAAATGGAGGCAAGTTTGAAACAAAATTGTATTGGGGAGAATCCATTCTAGTGGCATCAGAATTGGCGTCCTCGGCAGAGATCATATCCTCAATGACAACTGTGGGAATGGGTTTATCATGATTCTGATGTCGATTCCTCGACAACCTTGAATGAAGTCTACCATTCCTTTTATTTCTGAAATCTAAATCATTAACCTTATGTGTGACTTGCTTACGTTGTCTTTTGATTTTAATTGTATCCTCACTAACCATGTTTTGTACAGGATCATGGGCGATTGGTATCTTATCTTTTAAATGACTTAGAATTTCCTCCAAGGATTTCTTTGGAATGAATTATTTCTTCTTGGAGGTGACCTTGACTATTGAACGAGATTTAATAGGGGTATTGAGAGGTAATACAGGGTCTTTCGAGACTTGTATTTCAACTCGAAAAATTTGCAGAGAGTGGGACGATATGCTTGGACCGGTAGGCTCATCAACACATAGAGGTAAACTATTGACAGGTTTTGATGGCAATGAAACAAAACCATTCCTAATAAGAAAACTTTTCCAACTATCTCCTATCTTTAACAATTAGGCATTAACCAAAACTTGGATTAAACCATGGTGGAATAAACTGGATTTAGAGTTAGGGTTTTGTCTCTGGTAGAAACTGGACATCTTCTGGAGACTCCTAAGAAAATAAAATGGCAAGTTTAACTTAAAACCTAGGAATACCATCAATAGGTGTACACGAAATAAAAACACCAATTCATAGTGTCCCTCGCAGGTCACGAATTGTTTAATTATCAATGGAAAATTGTGCCAACGAGTTTTGAACAACTGGATAGGCATACCTTTTACATTGTAGTGTGATTTCCTGGATACCAACAGTAAATGTCATGGGATGCCCTCTATCCTAAAAATTTTAAACCAGTGGTCCCCTTCCCGCGAAAAACCTGTGGCCTCTACTATGGATTCTTCATTTACTTGTAACTGAAGGTCACCTACTTTGGCTTTTGCACCGTCAAAAGTCTTGGCAAAAGCCTATGCGACTTCTAGATTAAAATCCTCAAATGACTATACAAATTTAACCCAACTGAAAAGGACGAGGTCATCTATAGAATCGTCATGAGAAAGCATAGCATATGATCCATTCGGCTCCACCCTAACTACAGTAGCCATTAGCTTGATTACGATATACCAGAAGATGCAAAATGGAGGGGTCTGCGTTTGAGCCAACCCAAAATAAACAGTATAGCTTGCATGGTCAGAGGTGACCTGAAAACCAAGAGCTCGGGAGGATGCTACCATGAATTCCACCCTAAATGTTGATTAAATCCCCGAACCAAAGGACAAAAACACTCAAAAACCACCTCAGCTACTAAGAACCTAATCCCTTGTTACGAAGCACCATCCAAATGATGAAATCAATGTAATCTCTGGTGAATAGGACAGAGAGGCAATGGTTTCAAAGCACGGTCACTAGGCAGGTAATACATTGATTACACCGTGACATAATAGTTTAAAGCAGCATTCATATAGTATGGTAATGTCATAAATTTAGAACCAAAAATCGCAAAGGGTAAAGTAGTAAACAATACTTTGAAAATTGATTAAAGCATAACATAAATCATTTGTGAATGGGTTCTATTCTTATGCTATAAATTTTTTACATAACCATATACTCACCGAGATTAAATGTTTTATGATTATAGGTGTTTCAAAGGCTCGTTTGGTTTTACAAAGAGAGAAACTTTTAGAGTTTATTTAATGTGTTTTACAAGAAGATTTCAATTTCATGCTTGACAATCATGAAATTGAAATGGGTAAACGAGTCATTTATCGATAAAATAAATCTCAAAACAAAACGATCAATCAAGCAATTACTCAAAAATCATAATCAAACTCTTCGAAGAAAAAATTAGGCAGCTAATAAAAAATTCCTTTGTCATTTTTGTGTTTCAAAGATCGATGAAACAATATGAATATTTAGTTGCCAACACATTCTTATTCTGCCAACTGTAATGAACAAATCATTAAAGTTTGAATGATTTAATTGTTATTCATTCGTAAAGTAAATAAATCAAATAAAAGGAAAACTAACTAACCTGATGTTGATCAACGGTAAAGAAAAAGCACTAAGCTATTTTGTCTTTCTGTGTAATGTAAGCTCCACTTAACCTGTTGCCAAGCATGAATCTATGGCAGGAAGCAAAGAATGATATTTCCTTAAATAACTCAAGGAATTTTATATTTCGAAAGCAAGCTATAATAAACAGAAAGGGAAATGTGTTTTTCTCATGTAACTTTAAATTATTCAAAAGCTGGAGATGAAATTAACTCCAATCTTCGACAAGTGATATAATCAATATCGAACATTCGATGTAAACTCAAAATGTACACATATATGATTAGCCACAGATATTATGATAATCAATAAATAATGGACTAAGAAAGAAATAAGCACAACATGAACGCATAAGTGTTGAACAGACTAAAGCTAATTCATAACATATACGTTTTCATGCCCAAAAATATATGAAAGTAATATGACAGCAATCACATCATACAATTTACATAAGGACTAAAGCCAAAAAGTAAAATGCATTTCATATCATTCCAAAAAAAAAAAGTCCATCATTTGGTCCCAAAAGGAATGCCCCTGTCTCTAGGAAAGCACTGGTATTTAAAATAAGTTCATGATTCGTTTCTCATATCTTCTAAGATAAAGACAGATCCATCCTTAATAAAGTCTATTCCAAAAAATAACTAAAATTAGGTCTAATGTAACAGCCATTCAAAATAGTTACATAATCAAAATATTTTTGACACTATTCTTTAAAGAAAAACTTGCAAATTTGGAGCATCTCCAACAATTTTCTTGTCCCAACAACCTTTGTAATTCAATCCTCTTCAAGCATGAGAGGAAAAATGAATCTTAAATTAGAAAAAGAATCTAACAAACTAATTAAAGACAAGCTATAGAATCTATGGTTCTATAGCTAGTCTAATAAAAAAAAATAGAACAATTTATGTTATAAAAAAACAAACAAAACGTTAATTCCAAAAAATTGTTTACCCATTAAACATTTGAAAAAGAGGCATCAGATAATTTTGAATTCATAACAGCTTTGAAGTTGGAAGAATCTTTTATAACAATATCCCCTGATTTGTTGAGTCTTTTGGTAGCTCTAGGAGAAGTTTGTTGAACGTTGGCCCTCAGATCCACGTTTTCTCTTTCCAATACCATGTTATGAGCCATAACCTGATTAATTTGAGCTTGCAAGTAAGGAATATCCTGATAATACCTTTGAATCCAAGTGAAACATTCCTCATAGTATACATGTTTCAATATTGGTAGGGGGCGAGTGTCATCTGAGTTCAATGGTTTATCTTGCGCCATAACCCTTTTTAAATCATATTGGATCCCTAAAAAACCCTCTTGTTCTTTTAGAAATGGAGGCAAGTTTGAAACAAATTCATATTGGGGAGAATCCATTCTAGTGGCATCAGAACTGGCGTCCTCGACAGAGATCGTATCCTCAATGATAACTGTGGGAATGGGTTTATCACGGTTCTTATGTCGATTCCTGGACATCCTTGACAGAAGTCTACCATTCCTTTTATTTCTGAAATCTAAATCATTAACCTTATGTGTGACTTGCTTACCCTGTCTTTTGATTTTAATTTTATCCTCACTAACCATGTTTTGTATAGGATCATGGGAAACTAGTATCTTGTCTTTTAAATGACTCAGAATTTCCTCCAAGGATTTCTTTGGAACAAATTTTCACTTCTTGTAGGTGACCTCGGCTATCAGACGAGACTCAATAGGGGTATTGAGAGGTAATACAGGGTATTTTGAGACTTGTATTTCAACTCAAAAACTTTGCAGAGAGTGGGACGATATGCTTGGACCAGTAGGCTCATCAACACATAGAGGTAAACTATTGACAAGTTCTGATGGCAATGAAACGAAACCATTCCTAACAAGAATACTTTTCCAACTATCTCTTATCTTTAACAATTGGGCATTAACCAGAACTTGGATTAAACCATGGTGGAATAGACTAGATTCAGAGTTAGGGTTTTGTCTCTAGTAGAACCTAGACATCTTCTGGAGACTCCTAAGAAAATAAAATGGAAAGTTTAACTTAAAACCCGGGAAGACCATCAATAGGCATACATGAAATAAAAACACCAATCCATAGCATCCCTCACGGGTCAAGAATTGTTTAATTATCAACAGCAAACTATGCCGACGTCTTTTGAACAACTGGACAGGCGTACCTTTTATGTTGTAGTGCAATTTCCTTGATACCAACAGTAAATTCCATGGTATTCCCTCTATCCTTGGATTTTTGAACCAGTGGTCCCCTTCTTGCGACAGACCCATGGCCTCTATTATGGATTCTTCATTTACTTGTAACTGTAGGTCAACTACTTTGGATTTTTCACTGTCAAAAGTCTTGGCAAAGGCATGTGCGACTTCCATATTAAAACCCTCAAATGATTATACAAATTTAACCCAACCGAAAAGGACGAGGTCATCTACAACATCGTCATGAGAAAGCAGAGCCTATGAGCCAATCATCTCCACCCTAACTACAGGAGCTATTAGCTTGATTACAATATACCAAAAGATGCAGAATGGAGGGGTCTGCACTCGAGCCAACCCAAAATAAACGGTATAGATTGCATGGTCAGAGGTGACCCGAAAACCAAGAGCTCGGGAGGATTCTACAATGACTTCCACCCTAAATGTTGATTAAACCCCCGAATCAGAGGACAAAAACACTCAAAAACCACCTCGCCTACTAAGAACCTAATCCCTGGTTACAAAGCACCATCCAAACGATGAAATCAATGTAATCTCTGGTGAACAGGACAGAGAGGCAATGGTTTTAGAGCATGGTCACTAGTCAGGTAATACATTTATTAGACCATGACATAACAGTTTAAATCAGCATTCAGATCGTATGGTAATGTCATAAATTAAGAACCAAAAATCGCAAAGGGTAAAGTAGTAATCAATACTTTGAAAATTGATTAAAGCATAACATAAATCAATTGCGATTGGGTTCTATTCTTATGCTATAAAAATTTTACATAACCATATACTCACCAAGATTAATTTTTTTGTGACTATAGATGTTTCAAAGGCTCATTTGGTTTTACAAAGAGAGAAACCTTTAGAGTTTATTTAATGTGTTTTATAAAAGGATTTCAATTTCATGCTTGACAGTCATGAAATTGAAATGGGTAAACGAATCATTTATCGATAAAATAAAGTTCAAAACAAAATGATCAATCAAGCAAGTACTCAAAAATCATAATCAAACTCTTCGTAGACAAAATTAGGTAGTTGATAAAAAAATCCTTTGTCATTTTTGCGTTTCAAAGATCGATGAAACGATATGAATATTTAGTTGCCAACACATTCTTCTTCTTAATATTTTGGTCAGTGCAATACCATTATTTCTCCTAAGTACCTTCTCAACCTATTTATCTATAGTTCTATTGACTTTTTCCCTTCACCAAATGGGTTTATTGATTAACCTCGAGTTTCCCTTATGTTGGGGAATAAGGTGGAACACGACTTGAAACCGAAAACAAAGTACTACAGATAATCGAAGAGGAACAAAAAAATTCAAAGATAAAGTGTGGTGTCTAAAGACACCATTACAACACTTAAGCAGAGAACATTGTGATCAGAACATCACAATGCATGTTGCACATATTGATTTGCATAATCTATTGCACAATCTCCATGATGATAATGACCCAAGGGGTATTCTATTTATAGTCTCAAGATATAACCAACTTCCATAGAATTTGGAAGATCTTGTTCACATATAACTGTTGGTTATTAGAGTTGACTCCAACAAATCTGCATTGTCGAGTTGACCCAACAAGGATTCTCAACCCGACTACCTATGCGTCCAACTTGTATTTTATTTTTTGTATGGTCGATACATCGCCCGACTATCTTCAGTTGTTGGTTAATTGTCTGAATGGTAGGCACGTCAACTACTTGACCGACTGATATAGTGTCATGGTCAATCGCCCGACTGTATCTAGATGTGAGTCGACCTCTCAGTTGACTGAACCTAAGAGACATGTGATGAACCATTAATGCTTGATGTTCCAACACCCCCCCATCAGCACACATCTCTATAGATTCATGAGGTGAAATTATGTCATTATGACACCTCCCCATAATTGCAACTTCCTAAATCCCAAGCATCATGTAGAGCTTGATAAATATCGCTTCAGCTAAAGGTTTGGTGAATATATCAGCTACCTGATCATATGTTCCGCAATATTCAAGAGAGACAATGTTCCCATGAACCAATTGTCTCAAATAGTGATCATGGAGCTCAACATGCTTCATCTTATTGTGGGAAATAGGATTCTCAACAACTTGTATGGCACTTTGGTTATCACAGTAGATTGTAGTCGAGATTTGAACAGGAAGGCCAATTTCTCCAAAAAAATTGAGGAATCCATACTTCTTTAGTACCTTGTTGAACAACGCCATGATATTTTTCTTTCGTAGTCGAAAAAGAGTCTACCTTGTGTTTCTTGCATGACCACACCAACGGTATAGTTCTATAGTGAAACACATAGCCAAAAGTGGACCTTTGATCATCACGGCCTCCAGCCCAAACGAAGTTAGTGAAGTCAACCAACGATTCTGAACTTCGACAATACTTGATACCAAAATGAGTGGTACCCTTGAGATAACAAATAATTCGTTTGATTTCTTTCCAGTGGATTTATTTAGGGTCATGCATAAACCAAGAAACCACACTAACAACAAAGGAAATGACAAGTCGACTATGAGTAAGATAAATAAGACTATCGACCAATTTTTGATAAAGAGTAGCATCGACTGCAGGAGTTTGACAAGTTTTGTTGAGATTTGCTCCAAACTGAAAAGGAGTAGCACAAGGCTTGCAATCATTCATCTTAAAATGTGTCAACAAATCTATCACATATTTATATTGAAAAATGAAAAATCCATCAGATAATGGTAAACTTGAAGACTCAAAAAATAATGCAGAGTACCAAGATATGTCGTGTCAAAGGAGTCAGCAAGTTCTTTCTTCAATCTAAGGATGAGATCATTATTATTACCAGTAATGAGTAAGTCATCTACATATACAACAATACTAAAGGTGTCTCAATTGGTAAGGAGCACATACAACTTGTGATCAGATTTACAACGTTTGAATCCAAGTCAAATAAATAAATTGTCGATCTTAGCATGCCAAGCTCAGGGATCCTGCTTCAAACCATAAAGAAACTTCTTGATTCAACAAACCAAATTTGAATTTTTCACAAAACCAAGTGGTTGTTCCATGAAAATTTCTTTGGATAGGTATCCATGAAGAAATGCACTCTTTACATCCATCTGATGAATTTGCCATCCAAAACGAGCAGCAAGGGAAAGAATCAGTCGAACAAAGCTCATATTTGCGATAGGGGAAAAGGTTTCAGTGTATTTGATGCCTTCTTGTTGAGAAAATCCCTTCACATCGAGGTGTGCTTTATGTCTCTCAACAACCCCTTTAGAGGTAAATTTGATCTGATAGACCCATCGAAAGTTCTCAATGTTCTTTCCTTGAGGTTAGGGAACTAAGTCCTAAGTTTGATTCTTCGACAAAGAATCAATTTATGTCTGCATTGCATGCTCCCATTTAGGTTTTCCTTCAACATCTAAGTAAGTAACATGATAAGAAGTTTCAATTACACGAGTCATCAAGGAAACGCTAGCATGTTACTTTTGACTTCGTGTTTGTCATTTGGAGGAGGCATCTCCAACATCGGCTCCAACAGCTTCAATTGTCTTAGCAACCCATTTGATCATACAAGAAACAATTGAACTATATTTCACTTCAGCAAGTTGATTAGAATTTGAATGGGTTTCAATCGACAGACCAGTCAAAACAGGGGACGACAAACTAGTTGACTAGGAGGTCGATGATCTAGTCGAAGCAGAAAGAATGTTTGATTGTCCTATCGAAGGAATTAAGTATGAAACATGAGAGGAAGGTTCAGAGACAACATCGAAGGGATCATCCTACAATAATCTATAGGAGGCATTCAACAACTTATTTCCATAACACTTCTCGTGAAAAATGTACATTTCGTTTGATAACGATTTGTCATTTGACAAGTTCAAACAATCGATAGGATTTCGACTCTTCAAAGTATCCCATCATGATGCAAGCATGACTCTTTTCATCCAAATTCTTTCTGCAATCATCAGGAATGAGAGACCAGGAAACACAACCAAACACATGGAGGTGGCTGACTAAAGGCTTCTTCCCATACCATCATTCGACTAGAGTCATGGAAGGAACAACTCTAGTCGAGATGTGATTGAGCGGATAATTTTCACAATACATTGCTTCATCCCAGAAGCAAGGAGGTATATTCTTAGCCTAGAAAATACATCTATCCATTTCGACTAACGTCTAATTTTTGTGTTATGTGACATCATTCTACTGAGGTGTGCGAGGAACCGGCTATTGCCTGCCAATACCAGGTCGAAGTAGGTATTCTTCAAAGGGTATATTGACATACTCACCACCATTGTCTGATCTCAAGCATTTAACAGGTCGACCACATTGCTTTTCAAAAAATTCCTAAAACTCCTTAAACTTTTCAAAGACAAGGTTCTTATTCTTCAAGAAAAAGACCCATGTAAAGCGAAAGAAATCATAAATAAAGGTTAAAATATAGCTTGCACCTGCCATTGAAGGTATATTGATGTAGTAGACATCACCATGAACCAAATACAATAGGTTTTGTGCTCGCCACACTTTTCTAGAGTCAAATGGTTCCTAATGATGCTTTCCAAGTACACAACCCTCACAAACTCCTTCAAAGGGAAACACCTTCGACAAACTAACAACCATGTTCTGAGTTTCCAGTGCCTATAGACTTCGAAAATTCATATGTATGAGTCACTCATTCCAAATTTGACTTCACTCGTTGATGTGAGCAACAAGTGCAGTCAATTCAGTGTCAGGTTGATTCATTTCATGGAACTTGCACAAATTATCCATCAAGTCAAGAATCCCACCAACAATAATCAACTTTCCTTTCTTCAAATCACGAACATAGAACCAATTCGACCAAAATTCCACAGTATTATCTATATATTTTAAATGAGCAATAAACAACATATTAGAACTGAGGTTTGACACATGGTATATGTGGTCAATCTTCCCATGTCGACAAGCAACATCAACTTGACCAACAACATCCAAAGAAAAATCATCAACAACATAGATTTTCCTCTCCTTAGCTTCATCTGACCACGTGAATAAGGAGGCATCCTTAGACATGTGATTAGCGCACCGAAAGTCAACTACCCATTTGTTTTGCGCAAAATGAGACAGCAAGGCCTGAGAATTTTTTACTTGGAAGGTGAAATTATCAGCGGGTCGGCATACAAAGGACATGTCTCCTTCAAGGCATTTAACCTTCTCCTCTAAATCATCTCTCTTCTTATAACAGACTTTCTCCACATGTCTAGCCTTTCCACAATGCTAACACATCTTCTCCTTTCAAGTTCTCAGGGGGGCATTTGTCTGTCTCTGAGTTTTTTGGTTGTGGTATGTAGGTTTCTATGTAGAGGCATCAAATTGTACTCTATACTTGGGATCCATCTTTCCCTTTCCCTTGAGTACGTGGGCGTGGTGTTTACCACCAAGATTTTCTTCTTCAAGTAGTATGTGTTGATCAGTAATCAAAAGACCACATAAATCTTCAAAGGTGTAATCCTTACCATATTCCATGTATGCTTTCCATTTGGTGTGGAAAGTCGACATGAACACATCAAAAGGTGTTCTCAATTTCATCAGGACTAGATCGATGAGTTGTCCATCCTTCTTCTGATAGTTCTTTCCACATTCGCCTAATTTCAACTGGAGTTGTTTGACACGTGCCAAACATTCCTCCATTCTCTCAAAGGAATGAGGATCGAGAGAGATCAACTCTTTCTCCATCTACATGACATGGTTCTCATCAACTTGGTAGAACAATGACTTCAACTTCTTCCAGACTTGATGAGGGCAGTAGACTCCACTAAGGTGAAATCAAATCTCCCACGAGATGTAGGTTGTGATGACTCCTACAGCCTCATCCTTCTTTCCATCAACAATGAACTTCACCTAATCATATGTCGGATCTGGAATCACCTTCGTATATTGCCACAATCCTTTTCTCTTCAGTAGGGTTTCTATATCCGGTGCCCATACTGCATAATTTGATTTGTTCAAAACAATAGGATCAATCTTCAAAGCCATCTTCAATATCTAGACAAAAACCGGTATATTCAATAAGTTCCAATCAACAAACCATCGACCTAGAGTCAATCTCACAACATATCTGACTTAGCAAGGTTTGTAGATAACAGGTCGAGGTTTTAAACCATCGGCTCTGATACCATGTTGGGGAACACGACATGAAACAGAAAACATAGTACTGCAGGTAATCGAAGAGGAAAAAAAAGTTTTGAAGATAAAGGGTGGTGTCTAAAGACATCGTTACAACACTTAATCATAGTGCACTGTGATCAGAACATCACAGTGCATGTTTCACATATTGCACAATCTTCGTGATTATAATGACCCAATGGGTCTTTTATTTATAGTCTCAAGATCTAACCAAATTCCATAGAATCCAGAAGATCTTGTCCATATATAATCGTTGGTTATTAGATTTGACTCCACCAAATCCATATTGTCGAGTCAGATTGACAAGGATGCTCGACCTGACCTCCTACATGTCCAACTTGTAGTCAATTTTTTGGGTTGGTCAATCCACCACCCGACTATCTTCAATTGTTGGTCGAATATCCAACTAATAGGTAGGTCGACTACTCAACCTAATGATGTAGTGTTCTGGTCAATTTCCCAACCGACTATATCCATATGTGGGTCGACCTCTTAACCAAATGAACCCAGGAGATGTGTGATGAACCATCAATGTTTGATGTTCCAACACCTTCTTCAAGTAATTTTTCTTATAACTAGAAAATTATAGAAAAAATCAAAAGAATAATACTTACCATCTTCTTTTCTAGAAACCCAACTACCACGGATTTTTGAACACAATACATCATAGGATGTCTTCATATTCATTAGGATCAATTCTATGAGCTCACCATAATATTCAATTATGTCAAAGAGAGAGGATCAAGAGAGACCAACTCTTTCTCAATTTTCATAATTTAACTTTCATTGTTTTCATCAAATAGAGTTTTTAATTTCTTCTAGACTTCATTTGGAGAATTGATCCTAATCATATGAAAGTGAATATACCTAAAGATGTAAGTTGTTATAACTCCTATAGCCTTTTCCTTCTTCCCATCAATGAAAAACCTCTGTAAAATCATCCCTTAGATCTATAATTGAGGTGTTTGTAAACTGCCAAATTACCTCTCTTAAACAATGTTTCCATATCATTTTACCACACACCATAATTGTGACCATTCAAAACCACAGGTTCTTGCTTGGAACTCGTTATATTGATCTATATATCTAAACCATGATTCAATCTACAAGTCAAAACCTTGAGTCAATCTACCAAACATATTTAACTCATAAGGAGAACATACAACGAATAGCCTCCAAAAGACTTGTTAAAAATTGGCTATGTCCCAAACCAATAGCTATGATACCATGTTGGAGAACTAGGGACTTAGATCAAGGAGCTAAACATTCCAATAAGAGGTGGTGTCTAAAGACACCATTACAACACTTAAGAACAATTGAGCATATCTCATCATACAAAGGAAACACGACAAACTAAAGAACTTCCCAAAAATGTTCATTATAGATCACTCCATAAGGCCATCTATATATAGCACCAAAGTTTAACTAACTCCCTTGAAGTAAGGCAGACATGGTCCACTTAGATTCGCCATGTCATGTAATGAACTCCTTGAATACCTGAACATCAATCGACTACCATGGATGACCTAACCAACTAGTTGAATACCGTGTCTATTCTCTAGTTGACTACTAAGTCGGATCTCCTAGTCGACTATCGACTATCAACTGACAACCTCTAGAAGATCCAAGGATGTGATGAACCTACTATTCCAACATACGATCTTGTCCCAAGGGGTTTTGGGGCTCTTTGAATTGACCTAGAGTCTTAGAAAAATTTGAATAACATTATATTGATTGAAAACATGAAATTTTGGTTTGTTATATTCTAATGAGGGACTCTAGAAACAAGTTTTTTTTAACCACAAAAATAATGTATTTTTGGTGTTTTCATTGGATCTTGGAATAATGTGATTTGATTAACTTACGTAAAAAATTGGATATGGTGGGAATCGAGAGAACAAGGACTTAAAATATACCATGTTTGAGTTTGGATTTTTGTGTGCATCAATACTCCATTTAATTTCATCTAATGGGACTTACAAAACCAGAACACACTAAATTTCTTCCATGGTGATGTTGTCCATTTGAGGAGCCTTCTGTCCCCTAGGTGGGGGACATTCTAAGATGATTGATCACGTCATTGAAAGATCAGAGCTCAAAAGTTAAGAAGAGGGATCCTCCATATGGAATAACTTAGTTGTAGTTATTGAAGGAGAGCCCAAAGACATTAGAGACCAGGGCAAAGAAACCAAAGAAACCATTTGAGGATCATCCTCTTTTAGAATGCTTGAAATGCTAGCAGACCCTAAGGTGGGTGGGTCATTGTTGCTAGAATTTTTTTCTTATCCATGGTAAACCATAAATATGTCAAAATGATTATCTACAAAGGGGACCCCGCAATAGATGAACCCAAACTTGCACACAACGTCGAGCCATGGAAACATAAGTGATTGGGCAATCTATAAAGATATGTTATGTTTGAAAAAAGAATATAACTATACGAATTTTGATTGACTTCTTTATATAAAAGTAGCATCTTGAATATATATCTATTAGGTAAATAACTAGGTCTCATCAAGGAAATAGATGCATTGAACCCTAAAAAAAACAATTTAATAATTTTTTAAATATAGATTTTTTGTTTTTGAAATTGTGTTTTTTTAAGTGATTTTGAAAAAAAAATTGTAAAATTTTATTTCAATCAATTATTAAACTTATAAATTTATATAAACATAAATTTAAAAACACTAAAAATATTTAACTATCATAAATTTTATTAAAATTTATGTTTAATGGATAAGGATAAACATTAAATTCTAACACCAATTACATTATTTTTTTTATTAAATTTTAAATGTTGTATTCTTCATATATATATATATATATATATATATATATATATATATATATATATATATATATATAACAACAGTTAGATTTTTTTTAGATTTAAGAAAACCATGTTATATTATTTTTTAGATTTAAGAGAACCACAGTCGTTGGAAATAGATTTTGATTGTTAAGAAGATTACAATAATTCAAAATAGATTTTAATTATTAAGAGAATTAGAATAGTTGGAAATATATTTTGATTGTGGTGAAATAGATTTTGATTGTTAAGAAAACCACAATAATTCAAATAGATTTTGATTATTAAGAAAACCATAATAGTTGAAAGTATATTTTAATTATGATGAAGGTGTTTTTTAATTCAAAATAAATTTTGATTATTAAGAGAACTACAATAATTGGAAATATATTTTGATTATGGTAAAATAGATTTTGATCATTAAGAAAACTACATTAATTCAAAATAAATTTTGATTATTAAAAAAACCATAATAGTTGGAAATATATTTTGATTGTGGTGAATGTGTTTTTGTATAGGCATATATTTTAAATCTTGTTAATATAACAAGAAATTAGGCATACAAATTACAACCATAAAGCATTTTTACGTCGAAAGGCATACACCTATTGACAATGGGCACATTTAATAGGTTTTAGTTTTTAATACGTTTTTTTATGGACGAAATTAAATATGCCTAGAATATTCTTAGTCATCACAATAAATGAATGGCTCTGATTTCATCCATTAACTTCTGAGTTGTTATAAAGACATTCGTTTATATGTTTACTTTTTTACATTTACCTAATCGTGTTTAAAAATTATTGTGTTCACTAACTTATTGCCACATCTACTTGATTAAAAAATATTAAGATATTCACACAGAGTGGTGGCCACGTTTCTATGCTGACGGCGTTTCGTTTCATCTCTGTGTTGATCGCGTTTCATTTTAATATGCCTTTTGACATTAATCAACAACATAATTGTGGTTATGTTAATTACATAAAACATTTTTAAGTAGGTGAAATAAATAACATAACCTGTTTTACTATTAAATTCAAGAAAAACATATGAGAAATAAAATAGATATCTAACACTCAAAAAGTTTACTCACTATAGAACTTGCATCATTTTTTTTTGGTTTGTGTCTATATTTATCTTCAATGAGCAAAAGTGGCAAGCGCAAAACAACCTTTGGGCCCATAAGGCATGCTCTTCGTTGTAAAAAGCATGGCATGCAAATCTCATCCTATTGGATCTTATGGGATGGATTTTTCTGTGAGGTGGAGAGAAAATTGGAAAATTGTTTTTAATAAACTAGTTTGGAATTGTTTTTAATAAACTAGTTTAGGGTAACTTAAGATATATCTTTACAAGTTAAGGAGTTAGGAGCTTTATATGAGGAAAAATAAACATGATATTGAAAGATAAGATTGGGGTACTTATAAAAGCAAGAGGATGCACAGAGTATACACAAATTGTTGAGTTTATTGAGTAGTTGTGTTCAAAATATCTTAAAGGGAAAAGATTAGTTCCATTGTGGCTTGAGAAGTTTAAGTCATTGAACCTAATTTAACTTCTACTTTAAGGAACACATCCCAAAGTATCTATCATACTCTTGTCAAAAAAATCAAATTTTGTTAAAACATTAATAAATTGTTAAGAGTTCAAGGCAAAATTTAAAATAAATCCTAATGACTATATAAGACATGATGAGGAATGTAGCTAGGGGAATTTAAGTTATCTTATCCATCGACATCATTGAACTTGCAGGTGGCTACACACATGTTAAAAACATGTGGACCATCAGACATAATGAGGTTACTTGTGTATATGTGCAACACCTGTGATGAATAACACTGTATAGGAATGAATTAAAGAAAAATAATATTCTTTCTTCTTTGTGAGTAAAACACATATTGGAGATGTAAATGGATGAAACTGCCTAAAGCATACAACATGGTAATGACTTTTTCACAACAAGAAAACGAATAGAAGAGAATGTGATGGGCAATTTGGTTTGCTTGGAAACATATATTGAATGCAGGATGTTTATTGAAGCCTTAGCCATGAAGGGTTTTGATTACAGTCTATACAACCAGTGGCTATGGAGAAGCTATGGCATCTCATGATCGAAGAAGAAACTGCTAACATGCCAACAACAGTGAAAAAACTACAACCATGAAAGTTATTCTATTGCAAATGCTAATGATTACCTAGTGTTAATTAATTTTAAGAAAATATGCCTTTGGGATCATGATGGCAATCTTAAGGTTGGCATTTAAATGGAAAATCTATATTATATAAAGAAGAGGTTAATAGATTGCTTTCAAGCAATTGTAGCTTATAGTCATTTCCTCTATTCTTATGTCGATATAACTTGGAGATAAGGAACAATATATACAAGTGGACATCCAAACTTGGCTTCTCCAATTGTCTGCTCATGCAAGATCATTGCAAATATGATATATTCCATAATAAGAATATTGGAAAAACAAGGAGAATATCAATTTATGAAGGTGCAACAATGGAGGATATCAATGTGATTTCTTCAGCAGGAACTACAACGAAAACGATATCCCAACTAGGCTTAATGCAACTTTAACAAACTTCAACACATGCCTGAATGGATTTTATGACATGAATTTGTCTGCAATGGATCAAATAAGATCTCTTATGTCGCCAATCATTGTTAATGTGTAAAAATTAGTGAGAAACTCACTTTCCATGTACAAACTTCATTCCAACTCGAAAAAGCGATGCCTATTTTCCACCAAAGATAATCATGTTGCATTCAATTCTCACTATGGTAGAGTTAAAGGACACAAATTTTCAAAAAATGAACAAAAGTTGCATTCTAGTATGAATCATAAACACGTCCAAAACAAATAATCTAAACAATTTCATAGGTTAGTTGACGTATTATGCAAACATCTACTAACAATAATCAATTACCACTTGTTTGTTAAAAATACCAATTGACAACCTCCAAATTTTTCTTATTCTTATTTTATAATTGATTTTTTTTCTAAAAAATATGGCTCAATCAAGAACTAATTAGTGAAATCATAACCTTTTACCAATGAGAAAATATAATCAACATATTTTAAGAATTCTAAATCATTAATCTATTTTTCATGACGTTGAAGCGAAAGGTATACTTCATGCTTTGATAGGGATTGATAATACAAAATAAATCTATGTCTACTTAAAGATCATTTAACTTTAAAATAATAATATTTTCTATCAATTAAACTATAGTGATAGTACAAAAATAAATCTATGTCTACTTAAAGATCATTTAACTTTAAAATAATAATATTTTCTATCAATTAAACTATAGTGATATTTATCGTTTTCAAGAAACAAATTTTATTATATACAATTATATAAAATTTACTAAATTACTAAAACTAAATTCAAATCTACCTTAGTGATGTCTATCGCTTTCAAGAAACAAATTTTATCATATACAATGATATAAAATTTACTAAATTAGTAAAACTAAATCCAAATCCACATCTTTCAAGAAATAAATTTTATCATATACAATCATATAAAATTTACTAAATTAGTAAAACTAAATTCAAATCCATATCATGATAGAAAAATGTTATCATTTACAATCATATAAAATTTACTAAATTAATAAAACTAAATCCAAATCCACATCAGTGATAAAAAAAA
>ML799497.1:8909-28487 GCA_009831015.1 Picea engelmannii | reverse complement strand
AAGGACCGAGTGGTGGAGTGTTTCGACTCCTTTCCATGTCTCTTTGTGTACCACATCTGGTGGGCTCGCAATATGAGCATTTTCCATGATAAACATATCCCTGAGGAGGTTGTGGCTAGTCTCATTAACAAAAACACCTTGGAATGCAAATGTAACCTCAAAAGGAAGAAATCTAGAGTGCATGTCATGCTGCCTTTAGATATTGATACCCCCCGGGGGGTTTTCAACGGTGTCAGTCAAGGTCACCCCCTAGATGCAGAGTTGGTGTTGTCTTGTATGAGACCTCCCATCATTATTTCTATATTTGTTATGCCCCTGGTTCAAGTTCCAATTTCAAAGCAAAATTATTTGCTCTTTACGCCTTGCTATTCTTTGCCAACTTTAGAGGCATCAAGCGTCTTCAGGTGTTAGGTGACTTTCAAGTGGTAATCAATTGGGTGAATGATAGGTCAAAGGTGGATATATTTTTCTTACAACATTTGTTGTCCTAAATCCGCAGGTTCATACAGGATCTCGAGTGGAAGTCCTTCACTCACATTTACCGTGAGCTCAACCAAAAAGTGGACCAGTTGTCCAAGGAAGCTCTAGGATGTTGTGTCGGTTATTTCTTAGTGCATAAATTCATGGACGACCAAAAGTTGGAAAGCGTGGAGTTTCACTTCTAAAATCATTTGTTTCAGTGTTTTTCATCTAATAGTATTTTATAAGTTTGGTTAGCACTCTCAGTGCTAAGTTTTTTACCTAAATGGGTGATCCAAAATGTTTATGTTCATGTATTTGACAATATATGAATGTGTCTATAAGAAATTTTCTATTCTATAACTATACTTACATGTTTTTTTGCAGAAACCTCCATTTATATTGAACACTCTTTTCGAAAGGTGAACAAACGTCCAATTTACACATGCCTGTAAGGTAGTTTTGATGAGCCTCTACTCATTGTATTCAAGTATATTATTGAAGTAATTTTTATAATTATTTAATTATTATTCCAAAAAAAATTATTATTATTTATAGAGTTTTTAAAATCTCATCTTGTCATCATCACTATCTAAATTTATTAAAAAAAATGAATGCAAACATATGAATAGGATTTAATATATTTTGAAATGGATTTAATTTTTATGGTTTTTTTTTTGCTTTTTTCTATAAATCTCTTCTTGTTTTTAAGTTTTCATGATCTTTTTTTCTTCTCATACTTCTACCACTTACTCTCCTCTCCAACCTCTTTTTCTACCACTTACTCTCCTCTCCCTTTAACTTATTTTTCTTTTATTTCAATATAGAAGAATCCAAAACTAACAAGATAACGTAACTTCACTTGTCACTGTTATGCCTACTTCTACATTAAATTTAAATATCATATACATTCATATTTTACAACTGGTAGACATTGACATTAAAATTAAATATAATCTATATTCATATTTTGTAGAATTAAATATAATATACATGTGACATGTCCCTAAAAGCAAGTACACATTAGGGACAAGAGTCCATCACATCTTTGCCACGAGTATGAATTCGACATGTCGCTATCGTTCTATGGTTACAGGCTGTCCAAATCCACGTCAGATTAAAAAAACCTAGACAAAGAAATTGAATCAAAACAAATAGTAATTTAGGAAAAATGATATTCCATGGTTTTGTGGTCGGTGTTTAGGGAAGGAAAAGATTCTTTGATATATAGAAGGTTCAACGGAAACTTAACCTTAGGGTGATAATTTTATGTGATTAGATTGATTTGTGCCGAAAATTTTGTTATGGCGCGCGGACGGCCAGAAAACGATGGTTTGAAGTCATTCCGTGCTTTTTTTCTGTATGTCCTCTTTTAGGGTTTTTATTTTTTATTTAGTTTTCCGGCCTGATGCGCCTGATCTGATGCAGGTATGGTGCCGGAAAGAGTGGCGGAATCATCACTGTGATTAAATTTCGGGCCCATTGTTAACCAGGTATTTACATGCAGAACCCCCGGAATTTGAACTTTCGACCTTTGCTTTGTGATGGTCTTTCAACTGTCATGGCGGCGGAGGTCTGCCGTTGGAGGCGGAAGAAATTTCCAGATTTATGGCCGCTGATTATTTGCTTCGGTGTTTCTCGATGGATTTGACGCTGGAATTTGCTGCTAAAGGGTTTCGTATATTCAGTTATGTGGGATTTGGAGAAATCGCTGAATTTTAAATGTTTTAATTGAAGTTTCCTTTTCTTCTTGTGTAGTACGGAGCTCCCAAAAAAATCGGTTCCGTCTAATTTTGAAGCAAAGAAAGTTAGAGTTCCAATTTCTTCAAGATTCTGATCGAATTTTCGCTCGTTTGAATTAATTTAGAATGGGGCAATCACTTTGTAGCACTGTTGCAGTTTCCATTTCTTCAAAATTCTGATAGAATATTTTGCTCCTCTGATTTAAGATTTAATTTAGAATTGGGCATTGTTCCAGCATTCAGAGGGTTTGAATCATGGTAGAACTATTTTCCTCCTTACAAGTTTTGCTGAATTCTTAGTAGATTCATGATAGGAAAAATGGTCAGTTTGCTACAAGATTAACTTCTTTTTTTAAATAACAAGATTTATTTTTCTACTTTTTCATAACACTAATAAATAAAAGGTTAGAATTGGAGCATAAATACACTTAGAAGTAATCATGAAGAGGTTAGTCATGATCATTCATGACGGGTCCCCAACTAGTCATCAAGGGATCAACTTTAATTGACTACACAAGGTCCCAACCATAAAAAAGAGGCTCCAAGGGTATTGGCCATTTTAGAAATGGCAAGGGTCAATGTTAGGAGTTGTTTGTCATTGTTTGTCATTATGAGGTGGTGTTGGGGCTAACTCCTTCTATGCTTGTGCCTCTAGCTTACTTGTGTGCTAGCATAGTGGCATCGAGCCACTATCACCTCTTTGATAACTTGTTGAAGTGGGTCATGGTGGACTAGGTGGCTTCCCACTCATGGTATAGGGGAGGTACCTAAAAGCCTATAAGCTATTGGATATGGTCCATCTCTATCGTTAGCTTTCACTCTTGCACCATGATCTTGAAAGATAGGATGGCACAAGTTGATGAGTCATCATACCAAGGAAAACTTTTCAATGGCATAACTTAATTAAAACAACATCATTGTGTTTCTTCCAAAACCAATACGTAATTTTGATACTAACAAGCATCCATTAGCACATTGGAACAAAATGGTCCATGGTAGTGGGTCCCCTAACAAGGTAAAACTCCATGATAAGGAGGTAGGGAGATATCACTAACATAAAGACTTGACATATACATACACAAAATTGGCCAGGAAAAAAACCAAAAGAGTTGCTTTAGTTTTTGCTTGTCCACACTTTATGATGCAAGGACAAAACCTTAGCCACCATGTTACCAAACTCTCAAAGTGCACAACTATGGTATGGAAGAACACATAATGAAACAACAAACAACCCAAAAATTATGGAAGAAAACATAAAACACCCACAATTGGTTATATTAATTATAAAACTCGTGTACATGCATTTTTAAACCTTAATTGGTGAATCTACATTGTCAAAAAATGAGAGAGGATCATTGCCCTTGTACAAAATGTCGAGTTGCAAGCTCAACATCAACCTTGTAATAACCCAACATGGGTCTTCTTCCAACTCTTTGTTTTCTCTCTTGCTATGTTGTTCCTCTTCTCCACAAGCATGGTCTCCTTCATGGTGTATCTTGCATTCTTCCTTCTCCACAAAAGAATCCCCTCTTCACCAGTGGATCCATCTTCTCCTCGTTTGTCTCTTCTATTGGAAGAATTCCTCATTTCTTACACTATAGCTCTCTCCTCTTTTGTCTCTTCTATTGGAAGAATTCCTCCTTTCTTACACTAGCTCTTTCCTCTTTTGCCTTTGAAAGAATGCCCTTTTTCTCCATGTTCTGCCTCCTTTTCCTAGGCCTTCTTAATTCCTTTGAAAGAATTCCCTTTTTCTCCATGTTCTCCCTCCTTTTACTGAGCCTTCTTAATTCCTTCAAACAACCTTGAGCAACCACCCTAACCACTAATTATAGCCCTCCCTTCATTGCTTGCCACACAACACATGGACAACCACTCCCTACAATATTTCCTCCCACACCATACCTTCATTGAATATTTTATGGACACGCATAGTCTACAAGGGAGTCACTACATGTTACTTGTTCAATAGAATGCATGACCATTTTCCTTGGTATTTTCTCAAACTTATGTGGGGCTCTTAGAGACTCATCTCCCAACCCCTTGAAATGGTTCTAATGGATGGTTATAATCAATTTGATGAGATAGTTGTCACTCCACTTGCAAAACTCCTCCCTCACTCCTCCACACATCCACTCAATATACAACTAGATCACCATGACATGCAATACTAACCCCTAATCTGAAATGGCATTTCCTTTGTCCAATACAAGGCCCCTTTGTTTAACAACCTTGGCCATGTGAATGAAAGCTAGTGATGTAGGACACACTCTATGCCTTATTACCCCATTGAGAAAAAATAAGCTGGCTCAACCAGAAAAGGGGCAAAACTCCTTGATATCAATGAAATTCTTAGGCTTGATGATGCATGATCACATGTGTTAGGGATGTCTTACATCAAACTCCCTCGGTAATTTGAAAAATTAGCTCTTACTCACAGGATTGGTCAAAAAATTCCATGCAATGCCCCCTTCCTATGTGAATCCCTGTTGCAATAAGCCACACCATCTCCTTTAGACCTTAATCTCGCCAATGCCCTGAACACTACTTGACAACTCTCTTCCACACCCTCTTTTCCTCACATCTCTCCTCCTCTCTTTAATCTCCTCTTTTTGCCCACAACTTGTGTTTTTGTTCCCTTCCAATACTTGGGAACTTATTCATCTCTTTCTTTCGATTAACCTTCCTCGTCCTCTCCAACTCATGTCACTACCCTATTTCTCAACCCCCACTTTGCTAGCTACCATACTATCATTTCTTACAATCTTGTTGTCCTATAATTTCATATCAACACTGCAACACTATGGCTTCCCTACTGTGTTCTCTCGCTCTGTCATTGGACACAACCTTACTCTATTGATCCCCCCTTTCTCCTTTTCCATGGGATGCAACCTAAACATCTTTCCATCTTTCTCAATATGAGAATTGTTCTTTCGCCCATCATAGATAGTGCCTATGTCATACTGTGATGGTCCTCCCAACAAGATGTGGCATGCATCCATATGAAATACATCACAAAACACCCAATCATTGTAATGATCTCAACCATTGATTAGGGATGAGATGAGATGATCTCATCCACTCACTTTTTAGGTTTCCTTATGCTTCCTTAAGGAGGGCACAAGGGCAAAGGAGAGGCTAATTGTTCATTTGATCACCTTGAGACTTTGGTGAAGAGTAGAGAAGTGAGGATTCAATGTTTGGAGCAACAAGCTTGGGCACACATGTTCATGGAGGGTGCAACGCAGGTTGGAGCTTCATTTATTTTGTGTGAGTGTATTCACTAGTGGGAGGACGCACTCTTGGAGTGAGGGCCCAAGCTAACAGGTAGCATTTGGAGTGGATCTTCCTTGGATCTGTTTTGTGGGTTGTTGAGAGGGAAATCAAATGATAGTTTGAATGCAAGTGTTCAACAAACAACAAAGGAATAGAGCAAGGGCGCATAGCATCTTCAACCAAACAAGAGAGAAATGGGGCACACTCTTCTAGGGGCACATATCCCAAGGAACCCATTGCAAAGCTTGAGAGGAGCTTGCAAAGTATCAGGTTCCTTTGTATTTATCTTTCTTGTTGTTCTTAAAGCTTGAAACACTCCATATATATACATTCATCTCAAACTGGTTTTCCCTGGGGGGGTTTTATCCAGGGTCATGTTGACCAAAAATACATGTGTTCATTTTCATGCATGCTTAGAGTTTAGATCATCTTGTTAGAGTTGTAAAGATCACAAGGAGTGTTATATGTTTTGAGTATATTGCATGTGCTAACATTGGGGTATGAAAACACTTGCAAGGACACCTCAAAATGACATTTTACCACCAAAATTATCAGCAGGAAGTTACTAAACACTTTGTTGTCCTAAAAAGACAGCAAAAAAGATAGTTTTGAGATTGTGAACTTAGAGCCAAAATAAAGGTCAAGGACAGACCTGTTTTGGCAGCCTGATAGTACCTCGTTTCTCTTCATGGTATCAGAGCTTGGTGGCTAATTTTTGTTGAGTTTTGGACAACATCTTGTTGGATTGTTTTAGACACCTTTTGGGTAGGTTTTGTGGACAGTCATTGACTGAGTTTAGTGGCATAATTTTGTGAAGGGTTGTAGAGCGGTTTGTGGAAATTTTCATCAGTCTCTTTTCACACCTACATGGTAGGAGTGAGCCTGATTTTTCACGACCTTTTTTCACACCTATATTTCTAAGAGTGAGGTCGGTGTTCATTTGCCTCTTTTCATACCTGTGTTGACAGGAGTGAGGCAACGTTCCTTTTCAATTGTAGCATCAATTTGAGTGTAAAGGGCAGTGATGTCAACATCTCATATGCATGTGGAGAATAGGCTAGTTGGAGCTAGCAACTAGTCGCCTTGGAAGGCCAGGATCGTCTTTGTCTTAGAGGACCTCGAATTATGGGATATAGTTGAGGAAGTTTTTCCTATTCCTCCTGGTACTACTCCTGTCTTGTTAGCAGAGTTCAGGAACAGAAACAACAAGGCAAAGAGGACGATGTGTGATGCAAAGAGGAATCACATCATTCCCCACTTGACTAGGAAAGCCTATGCATTTGAGATGTGGGCATCTCTTTGCATTCTTTACCAGAGCTCTAACCAGAACCGGAAGATGGTTCTGTATGATCAACTTGGGGGCATTCGTATGCTCCAGGATGAGTCGGTTACTTCTTTCCTTGGTCGATACACCCAAATCAAAGACGAGCTTGGAGTTGTTGGAGAGGTAGTGGACCTAGATTATATGGTGAGGACAACCTTAAACAACTTTACCAAACCATGGGGCCCATTTATTCATGGCATTGTTTCCAGGGAGATCATGCCCACTTGGGAGAGATTGTGGGATGATTTCGTTCAGGAGGAGACTAGACTTATATCAGAGACTTCTGGATAGCAGCAAACATTGCAGGGTGATGAGGACCTTTCTCTTTGGACAAAAGACAAGAAGAAGACTGGTAGGGGAGATAAGTAGGGTCTTAAGTTTGGGGCCCCGCCATAGGGAGAGAGCAGTGGTGGGCAGAAGAGAGACATGATCATAGTGAGATGTTTTGCTTGTAGGGAGATGGGTCATTATGTAGGACAGTGTCCCAAGAAGAAGAAGAAGCAACAAGATGTTTCAGCAGCGACAACATAGGAGCTTGAGTTCAATGCATAATTTGTGAGAGAGAGTGTGCATTTGCTACTACCTTGTCAATTGTTACGCCATCCAACATCAGGTTGGGAGACAGAGTTGAGGAGCACCTATTGACTCACAATAGTGATTCAGAGGGAGCTCAGACTCAATTTTCTTGGACACCATCATCAGGGGTGATTGGTCCACCTGAGACAGTTTCAGTTTCAGGTTTTCCGAGACATAGGGTTGGTGTAGGGGCTTCAGAGCATCAGAGATTGATGAGGAGGAGCGATAGGACACCACGGAGGCTTGAGCCTCACTTGGCTATGGAGACGAGCATATCATATTTTGGTTCCACTTCAGGTGGAAGCTACTTGGCGAGAGAGAAAATTGAGGATCTTCGTCAGATGTTGAGATCCAAGTGCTCTGGGTGAGATACCAAGAGGGGGAAACTCTTGGTGAGATGCCAAGAGAGTTACTCTTGGTGAGATGCCAAGAGTAGTGACCGTTGGCGAGATGTCAGAAGGTAGAAATCCTTGGTGGGAGACCAAGGTTGAGATATTTGGTTTGATACCGAGATCTAGGTGATCTTGGATAGGTGGAGAGACACTTCCATCTATAGATCACGCAGATTGAGCAAATCTGTGTTAGAGACTACTTTCATTGATCAGGATACATCCATACTCACCGAGTATTTTCCAGTAGGCAACAATGTCCACTGCAGGGATGAGATTGGGGGTGAAAGGCACTTTCCTCGATAAGAGGGAGTGTTGAGATTTGGGTACCTTGGAAAGTGGTCCCCTTGTGTTTGTGAGCTTCTAAACACATGTGGGAAGTACTTTGTACCATGTACCATGTACCTTATGTCTAATTTCACCTTGACTTAGGAGATTTAAGTCAAAAGTGAAATTGGGTCATTTTAGCCTAAAAATGACAATTAATTCACTTTGTGGGTGAATTAAGGGACATAAAGTGAATTATGTCCCTTAATTCACAGCATTATTTCATCTCTAAAAGATCTCTAGGTGTGTTATATAGCTTATGGTATGCATGTGCTAACATCTTGTGACAAAACTACATGCTAGAGCACCTTAATGGCCTATGTAACCGTAACAAAACAACAAAGAAGTTTTTGAACAATTTGATGTTATAAAACAACAACAAACCCTTGTTTGACAGTTGAAACTTAGACCCAACTTGAGGTCAACGACATACCTAGTTGGCAACTTGTTAGGACCTGGAAAATATTTATGGTATCAGAGCTTGGTGGTTGATTTTTGCTGAGTTTTGGACAACATCTTGTTTGACTGTTTTAGACACCTTTTGGGCAGATTTTGTGGACAACCATTGACTGAGTTTAGTGGCAGCTTGCTGGGAAAATTTTGTGGAGGGTTGTAGATCATCTTGTGGACATTTTCGTCAGTCTCTTTTCACACCTACGTGGTAGGAGTGAAGATGATTTTTCACGACCTCTTTTCACACCTATATTGCTAGGAGTGAGGTCGGTGTTCGTTCGCCTCTTTTCACACCTGTGTTGACAGGAGTGAGGAAACATTCCTTTGCAATTGCAACATCATTTTGAGTGCAGTCAGTAGTGATGTCAGCATCTCAGATATGTGTGGAGGATAGGCTAGTTGGAGCTAGCAACTGGTCACCTTGGAAGGTCGGGATCGTCTTTGTCTTAAAGGACCTCGAACTATGGGATATAGTTCAGGAAATTGTTCCTATTCCTCCTACTACTTCTCTCGTCTTGTTAGCAGAGTTCAAGAAGAGGAACAACAAGGAAAATATGACGATGTGTGATGCAATGAGGGATCACACATCCCACTTGACTGGGAAATCCTATGCATTTGAGATGTGGGCGTCTCTTTGCAATATTTACCAGAGCTCTAACCAGAACCAGAAGATGGTTATGTATGATCGACTCAGGGGCATTTGTATGCTCCAGGATGAGTCGGTTACTTCTTTCCTTGGCCGATACACCCATATCAGAGACGAGCTTGGAGCCATTGGAGAGGTAGTGGACCCAGATTCTATGGTGAGGACAACCTTAAACAACTTTACCAAACCATGGGGCCCATTTTTCCATGGCATTGTTTCCAAGGAGATCATGCCCACTTGAGAGAGATTGTGGGATGATTTTGTTCAGGAGGAGACTAGACTTATATCAGAGGCTTCTAGACAACAACAGACATTGCAGGGTGATGGGGACCCTACTCTTTGGACAAAGGGCAAGAAGAAGACTGGCAGGGGAGGTGGACAGGGTTCCAAGTTTGGAGCCCCACCACAAGGAGAGAGCAGTGGTGTGAAGAAGAGAGACATGAGCACAGTGAGATGCTTTGCGTGTAGGGAGATGGATCACTATGCATGACAGTCTCCCAAGAAGAAGAAGAAGAAGAAGCAGAACGTTTCATCAGCGACAACAGAGGAGCTTGAGTTCTATGCATAGTTTGCGAGAGAGTGTGCATTCGCTACTACCTTGTCAATTGTTACACCATCCAACATCAAATGGGGAGACGGAGTTGAGGAGGACCTATTGACTCACAGTAATGATTCAGAGGGAGCTCAGACTCAGTTTTCTTGGACACCATCATTAGGGGTGACTGGTCCACCCAGGACAACTTTAGTTTCAGATTTTCCAAGACATAGGGTTGGTGTAGGGGCTTCAGAACATCATATATTGATGAGGAGGATCGACAAGGAACCACGGAGGCTTGAGCCTCACTTGGCTACAGAGACAGGAAGATCAGATTTTGGTTCCACTTCAGGTAGAAGCTACTTTGCAAGAGGCCAAGTTGAGGATCTTGGTGAGATGTCGAGATCCAAGTGCTCTTGGTAAGATACCAAGAGGGGGAGACTCTTGGTGAGATGCCAAGAGAGTTATGCTTGGTGAGATGCCAAGAGTAGTGATCGTTGGCGAGATGCCATGAGGTAGAAATCCTTGGTGGGAGACCAAGGTTGAGATATTTGGTTTGATACCGAGATCTAGCTAATATTGGATAGGTGGAGAGACACTTCCATCTATAGATCACACAAATTGAGCAGATATGTGTTAGAGACTACTTTCATTAATCATGGTACAACCATACTCGTCGAGTATTTTCCAATAGGCAACCATGTCCACTACAGGGATAAGATTGGGGGTGAAGGGCACTTTCCTTGATAAGAGGGAGTGTTGAGATTTGGGTACCTTGGAAAGTGGTCCCCTTGTGTTTGTGAGCTTCTAAACACATGTGGGAAGTACTTTGTACCATATACCATGTACCTTATGTCTAATTTCACTTTGACTTAGGAGATTTCAGTCAAAAGTGAAATTTGGTAATTTTAGCCTTAAAATGACAATTAATTCACTTTGTGGGTGAATTAAGGGACATAAAGTGAAACTATGAAAACTTAAGCAAAGTGGGTTTTGAGCTAAGATTCATTTGAGGTGATCTCAACCATTGATTAGGTATGAGATTAGATGATCTCATCCACTCACTTTTTAGGTTTCCTTGTGCTTCCTTAAGGAGGGTGCAAGGGCAAAGGAGAGTCTAATTGTTCACTTGATCACCTTGAGACTCTGGTGAATAGTAGAGAAGTGAGGATTTAGGGTTTGGAGCAACAAGCTTCGACACACATGCTCATGGAGGGCGCAAGGTAGGTTGGAGCTTCATTTATTTTATGTGAGTGTATTCACTAGTGGGAGGGTGCACTTTTGGAGTGAGGGCACAAGCTAGCAGGTAGCATTTGGAGTGGAGCTTCCTTGGATCTGTTTTGTGGGTTGTTGAGAGGGAAATCAAATGGAAGTTTGAGTGCAAGGGTTCAACAAACAGCAAAGGCAAAGAGCAAGGGCGCATAACATATTCAAGCAAACAAGAGAGAAATGGGGCACACTCTTCTAGGGGCGCATATCCCAAGGAACCCATTGCAAAGCTTGAGAGGAGCTTGCAAAGTATCATGTTCCTTTGTTTTTATCTTTCTTGTTGTTCTTAAAGCTTGAAGCACTCCATATATATACATTCATCTCAAACTGGTTTTCCCCGGGGGGTTTTATCTAGGGTCATGTTGACCAAAAATACCTGTGTTCATTTTCATGTATGCTAGTGTTTAGAACAACATTATTTCAACTCTAAAAGATCTCTAGGTGTGTTATATAGCTTATGGTATGCATGTGCTAACATCTTGTGACAAAACTACATGCTAGAGCACCTTAATGGCCTATGTAACCGTAACAGAACAACAAAGAAGTTACTGAACAATTTGTTGTTATAAAACAACAACAAACCCTTGTTTGACAGTTGAAACTTAGAGCCAACTTGAGGTCAAAGACATACCTAGTTGGTAACTTTTTAGTGTTAAAATATTGTAATTGCAAAGAATATTCTTATCCCCTTTTGTGGATAAAGATAAAATATATTTATTATTGATTAGATCAATCCCCTTTTGTGGATTGATCATGTCAGGTATTGTGAATGACCAAATACCCTTTTGCAGATTGGTCAAACCCTAATTGTAATAGGCTAAATAAGAAGTCGGCCCCAGAATATATTAAAGGTGGTTATAACCACCTAGAAGAAGAAGTCGTCCCTGCCAGTGAAGAGACACTTCCACACGTGCCAGAATTGTATAAATAAGAGAGGCCAACACCTCATTTAGACACACACTCAGCTCACTCATCTAAGTGCGCAAGTATTGAAGGAAGCTGCAGTTACCAATTGCCGGAAGAAGGAAGAGAGAGAGAGAGGTGCATCCTTGGAAGAGGAATTTCTGTGTTGTTTGGTTCATTATCTTGGCATTGTATTGGCTATCTATATTAAGGAAGTTTTGTTGGGTTTTCTTCCCCTTGAGGGTTTCCCAGGATAAATGCTTGTGTACTCTTGTGATTGTGTTTCTCTTGGTGATCCTGTCTATGYTATTGTTATCTAGTAAATAGAAAGGTAACCTAATAATAGCTTAAACTTTAACATAGCATCAGAGCTAAGTTGAAGAGAGCATCTTTCACAGGAAAAAGAAAAACGCCACTATTGTCGTACATGAAAATTAGGGTTTTTTTATTAAAGAAGGTTTTCAGCCTCAAATCCATCTAGAAAGGTGTGCCCTACCTCAAGGAACATTTTGGCATCCTGGACGCACTTTTTCAGTGGCTAAATCTCCCGGAAAGTGAAACCCTAGTTTTCACAAAGTACCAGAAAAACAAAAGTACCATTGTACCAGTGTACCAGAAGTACCAAAAAACTAGAAGTACCAGTGTACCAGTGTACCAGAAGTACCAAAAAACCAGAAGCACCAGTCCAGAAATCCGTAGATCAAGTTTGGAGGGGTAAAAGTTGGATTTTCTTAAATCTAAACACACCAGGCTACTCGCCTCAGTCCAACGCATCTTTTGGTGAGTTTAGTTTTCAGATCCAAGTAATTTGATTTTTTTATTATTTCTATAGCTCGAAGGGCTAGGGTTTCTTCTACAAGAAAGAATGGCTACCAGCATGAGGGTAGAAGACAAGTTGGAAGGATCTAGAAACTTTAGATCTTGGAAGCATAGGTTGCAGATGATTCTAGACGAGAATGATCTCCTAGAACATGTTACAGTGGGTGTACTAGAACCAGAGGAAGAAGATCAAAAGACCAAGCATAAGAAGAATGAATAGAAAGCAAAGAGAATCGTGTCAGATTCAGTAAAGGATCGCTTGATCCCTCATATATCTGAACTATAGACAACAAGGAAAATGTATGAAGCACTCAGCAGGGTATATGAAAGCAAAGATATTAGCCGGAATCTTACCTTAAGAAATCAGCTTCGTAATATGAAGATGGGCAACTCAGAATCTGTCACATCCTATCTTATGAGAGTTTTTGAAATCAAAGATTAGCTTGCAGCTATTGGAGATGTCATTAGTGACAAAGAACTTGTAACCACAACCCTAAATGGGTTTCCAACATTTTGGATTCCTTTTGTACAAGGAGTGTGTGCAAGAAAAGAGTTACCCAAGTTTGATAAGTTATGGGCAGATTGCACACACGAAGAATCTAGACTTGCAAACCAACAAAAGAGATTAATTGTCGATGAAGATGAAGCTCTTATAGCTCAAAAGAACAAAATAAGTTCCTTTAGGAAGAACAATAAAGAAGTTAACTATGTAAGAGTTCCAGACAAGAAGAAAGATGTTTCAAAGATCAGATGCTACAACTGTCAAAATTTGGGACACTTTTCTTATGATTGTCCTCAAGGAAAAGGGAAAAGAAAGTATCAAGCACATGTGGTAGAGGAAGAGGAATCTCCTCCCTCAAAGAAAGCTTTAGCAGAAATTAAGGATTATGTACTTTAAGTTGAAGATAGTTGATATGAAGAAAGATAGCAAATGGTGGAGTCCATGAAGCTTCCCCACACAAAAACAAAATATAAGTATTCGTGTTTATTTTTAGTATCTTGTTTACTTTAATACTTTATCATTACAAGTTAGTTTTTTGTGAGAATGTTAATTAACCTCGTGTTATTTCAGTGCCTATGTAGACTTATGAAGGAAGTATCGAAGAAGAGGATGAAGAAAGAGATAAAATATTTATTTCATGTATGATCACTCATGAGAGTGACAAAGAAAGCATATTGTAAGTAAGTTTACAAGTCTTGGAAGAAAGAACTTATGCCGTGACTTGCAGAAGTTAGACAACACGAGAAGGACATATGATATGGTGATAGTCAGTAAAGTCTAGACAATATCTGATATTTATATAGGAGCAGGACGCTCCTAGAGATGCAGAACGGAAATATTCAAGATGAAGAAAAAGATGGATACTCATATATAGTGGATGAGATGCAGGTAACTACAGGTTGCTTCAGTACTGTTCTTATAGATGCAGAGGCAGCAGGTTGATCCAGTATGAAGACAGAAAGAAAGAAATATTCAAACTCAAGAAAGCACCCAGGATATTACAAAAGAAAACTTCAAGGATGATGATTAGAAGCTATTAGCTTGGTGCAAGAGGGAGCCATGTCTCTGAGTTCGAAATGAAGGATCGTGATTTGATGCAATTAGAAAAGCAAATGGATGGTGACCAAATATTTTGATCAAGATGAAAGCTATCTAGTAGATGGATGGTGCCCAACAGATAGGTAGCATGGTATTATACCATGGAAATATTTTGAACCACAAGAGATTTTTTGATCCCATAGCTAGACCTCCGTAGAGAAGGAGAAAGAGAAAAGACCTTCGTAAAGAAGGAAAGAGAAATCCCACAGGTAGATCTTCATAGAGAAGGAAAAGAGAAGAGACCTTCGTAAAGAAGGGGAATGAGAAAATTGCCAAGGTTGGCCTCTGTCCAAGTGTTGAGTTTTGGATACTCTAGGGACATGCTAGAATACCCTCGTAGAGAGGGGTGTGACCACCCTCGTAGAGAGGAATGTGGATGTTTCTCCAAGGGGCAACGAGCATATACTCTCCTCTAGCCAAGGATTGAGTAGCCTGGAACACAAACCTTGACCATGTGGAATGGTTAGTTGGCTCTTGAGGTTTGTGTCATGATCCTGCATGGATCATGTAAAGGGAGTATAGTCTTGCCCATGCTAGCATCTTAGCTTCTCTAGTTCATGTGGGATGACTAGGAGTGAAGCTATGGTAGTAGTCATCCCCAGTGGTTGGGTGAGATAGATGACTACAAGAGAAGGGAGAACATAAAAGGAATGGCAAAACTCATAGGACATATTTTGTGTGAAGATAAGAAAGAAGTATCTTCTGCGTGAAGATGAAAGAAAGAAAGAGTATCTTCTGCGTGAAGATAAAGAGAACAAAACTTTCGATGATTTATAGATATGTCAGTCAATGATCATGATGCCAGATGACCAAGTGGATGCCTCCAATTATCCAGCTAATGATGATTACCCAGTTGATTATGTTATCCAGTGGATGTTGCTACTTAGTTGATGTCGACATCCAGTGACCTGTCAAAAGATAAAGAATATCCTTCTTGTTAAGAGGGAGTGTTAAAATATTGTAACTGCAAAGAATATTCTTATCCCCTTTTGTGGATTGATCATGTCGGGTATTGTAAATGACCAAATCCCCTTTTGCGGATTGGTCAAACCCTAATTGTAATAAGCTAAATAAGAAGTCGGCCCCAAAATATATTAAAGGTTGTTATAACCACCAAGAAGAAGAAGTCGGCCTTGCCAGTGAAGAGACACTTCCACACGTGCCAGAATTGTATAAATACGAGAGGCCAACACCTCATTTAGACACACACTCAGCTCACTCATCTAAGTGCGCAAGTATTGAAGGAAGATGTAGTTACCAGTTGCCGGAAGAAGGAAGAGAGAGAGAGAGGCGCATCCTTGGAAGAGGAATTTATGTGTTGTTTGGTTCATTATCTTGGCATTGTATTGGCTATATATATTAAGGAAGTTTTTTCGGGGTTTCTTCCCCTTGAGGGTTTCCCAGGATAAATGCTTGTGTACTCTTGTGATTGTGTTTCTCTCAGTGATCTTGTCTATGCTATTGTTATCTAGTAAATAGAAAGGTAACCTAATAATAGCTTAAACTTTAACAATTAGGACCTGGAAAATCTTCAGAAGTCAACCATACATTGATCAATTGACACTACCTTTATGCCCTTTCTACAACTAATACACCTTATATGAATTTGGGTGACAAGTACTATAACATCCCCACTATAATCCCCAGTTTAATTAATGCTTAATGTAAATATAATGTGCGGCTACAACCAAAGCGATGTAATATGTGAATTGTATCTCTATGTTTTAATAACAAAATGTGATGCCAATTGCTAATGGGACATGGACGAAGATGGGGGGTGAATTAATACACAAGATAGGGGAGGGTCTAAGAGAATGCCTAAGAGGGGACCCAAGGGGGAATTACCCATGTATATTAATTCAACCCATTTTCCTGAAATTATTATTGGTATGTGAATCTTGCATTTTTTATTGAGTGTTCCCAAAGTCAATCATCGAATACATGTAAGAGGGTGGGTGTGGGTGGTCACATTCCAAATTTATTGGGCACATGGGGGTTGAGTACAATTAGCTTGGGGGAGAGTGTGAGTCAAGCAAGCAAGCCAAAGGAGAGGAAATTTGTATGGGTGGGGACACGATTTTTTACACATGGAGTTTGGTGCATGAGGAGCAAGTAGAGAGCAAGGAAGAGAGCTTGGAGTTGGTGCAGTGATGGAGGGTGAATTCTAGAGCATGTTGAAGCGTATTTGGAGTGAATTGGAGCTCAAGACTGAAGAGCTAGGTTAATAGGCCTGAAGAGTGGACTCTTGAGTGAGTTGCACTAAAACAAGTGTTTTCTAGTGTTTGTTGGTAGTTTTCCTGGAAGCAAGTTCTCTTGAGTTCCCAACTGAGAGATTCCTAGATCCATGTGCCAGAGAGACCTTGATAAACAAATGGGATGACCGAGGGACTGAGATGAGTGAACGAGTACATTCCTTGGGTTGGGTAGGCCAAGAGGAAGAGGGCTGGTGGAAAATTAGGATAGTTGTAAGAGAATACCAATGGATTGTGGGAATTCTTAGTTGTGACTGGACAGTGAGAGACCACCCTCTTTTGTGGATTACTAGCCTCAACTTGGGGGTGACTTTCCTCTAAGATTTGGAGCAGCAGGTCGATGGTTGGGTGGAATGTTTGTCCCAAGCAGCTGGTTGCACAACTATTGTTAAAATATAAGTGTTATATGTTCTTTGTCTTGTATTTATGAGTTGAATTATTGTGCAGGATCTCTGTGTATTTGAAAATGAATTATATGTTGTTGTCTAAATTATTAGACTGCATTCATGTTGATTTAAGCATGTTGTAGATTCATAAAGTGAATGGTATTTGGCAGTAGTTAATTCAGGCTGAAATTCGTAGTTGTAAGCTACATGAAATTATTTAATTAGAAAAAAAAAATCATTTTTATGAGTATTTTGCACCGTAATGTCCCTTGGTTGGGTTGGGGGACGTTACAAGTACACTTCAAATTCAATTCTGATAACCTCTTTAAAAGCCAATTTTTTGATACTACCTCCATCTACAATCAACTTGCCACACTTACCTTCCACTTTGCACTTGATCTTGAAAATGATTTACCTTTTCTCCATTGCTCTCTCAATTTGCTTTTCACATTACAACACCACTCTATGCCACATTAAATTCCCTCCATCCTTGGAATCCACTTGAAAAAAGTTCTTCCTCAATAGCGATCTTTGTTTCTTTTGTAACATGCATCGTTGCATCTTTCCTTTGCCCGTCACTTTGGACTTTCATCTCCTCAATGTCCTTGTTCTCCACATTTCAAGCAAGGTTCATTGAATCTGCTACCTCTACCTCTATCTCCTACTGAACCTTTTCCTCTATCAACATAAATCCTCTTTGAATTCATTGATTCATGGTGTTGGTACTAGTTATTGCATATATCTTCTCTCTTGGTTGTCCCCTTCCAACCACTTGGCTTCTTCTTTCCCTCAAACTCTTGGTTTCTTCGACAACTTTTCTTCAACCCTTAAGGCTGAATAATAAAGCTCAATTAGCAAATGTAAATTTAGCGTAATGAACTCATCTTGAATGGAAAACCACAACCCATTGGCATCCATGGAAATATATTCAAGTCTTTCTTTATTATGCCCTAATATTATCGGCATTGAATAAAACTCTTCCATGTAGTCCTTTATCGACATCTCTATTTTCTTTAGATTTTACAATATCCTGAACAAGTTCAATGAATAATCCACAAGCAAGAATTTACCTTTAAACATCACGACCATCTGATGCCATATGAACCTTGTCCTTACCCTTCATTTGTTGATCCAACAACAACTTGTCCCACCATAATAACGCATGCCTTGTCATCATCATGCATGCAAACCTTACTCTTTGATGATCCTCAATTGACTCAAATTCAAATAATTGTTCCATCTCTCTAATATAATGAACCAACGTTTTTGGATTCAAACTCCTAGAATTGGTAGGAATATCTAGTCTACGTCTACCTCCTAGACTTGAAATAGCTCAAATTATTCTCTCTTTAGGTGCTCGTCCTTGTTCCATCTCTTCTCTCAAGGGCTCTTGTTTTCCTTTGCCTCTACTTCCATCTTTCACTTATGTTGTAATCCATATTCGTTCACTACGTCTATGGAATCCAACCTCGTCGTAATTTCCCTCAACATCTCTGCAATGTCCTCAATTATTCTACTTCTCTTACCCCAATTCACATTCATTCCTTTACATGCCTTGGTTTCTCTCTTTATAAAACTCCCTTTGCAAATGATTTGGATAGTGCCTACCAAGTCCCATGTTGGTGTTGTGCTTCCTTTCCTTCTCCAATGCTAGCCAACAATACAATTGAGGTTGACCTCTCTTATAATTCCCTCCTAGTCCTTATCTTCTTGTTGGAGTTGTAACTCCATGAGAACTCTTCACGCTCTTATATCAATTGTTTCAAGGACAAAACCTTCAAGCCACTAGTTTGTGAAACTCTTAGAGTGCACAACTATGGTCTAGATGCATACGTAGTGAAACAACAAACAATCCGACGAATACATAAAACACACACCACTCATTCTGTTAATTATAAAAGTCACATAGACATGTTTTTAAACCTCAGCGAGTTCCAATTAAGTTTCCACAACAAGAGAGAGGCATTGGTCTTGTACAAAACGTCGGTTCACAAGCTCAACTTCTACATTTTAATAACCCTACTTCTTTGACTCTTTGTTATCCTCTTGCTATGTTGTTTCTCTTCCCCATGAGTGTGATCTCCTTCATAACATCCCTGTGTTCTACCTTCTCCATGGAATAATCCCCTCTTATTTACCAACAAATTCCTTATTCTCCTCTTTCATCTCTTATGGTGGATAGGTTCCTCATTTCTTCCAAAATACCTCTCTCATATTTACCTTCAATTGAATATCTATACTCATGTGTTCTCCCTCCTTTTCATGGGATTTTTTAATTCCTTTGAACAACTTCAACCAACTGCCCTCAGCAATTATTATGAGCCTCCTTCCATTACTTGCCAAATGATGCATAGACAACCCTATGACCTTTCCTCCCACACCAAACCTTCATTGTGTTAATGTTTATGCCATTATTTTAGTTCTTTGCATTTCAATAGATAAGAGAAACATAAGAACAAGATCACTGAGAAATACACATCCACAAGAGACATAGCATTTATCCTGGGAAACCCTCTAGGGGAAGAAAACCCAACAAAAACTTCCTTATCATAAATTGCCAATACAATGTTCAAGAGATAACTCAAACCAATACAGATAGTCCTCCCCAAAAGATGCGCCACTCTT
>ML799496.1:293080-326105 GCA_009831015.1 Picea engelmannii | reverse complement strand
GCGGCACTCCCAATAAGAGTGCGTTGAAACAATCGCAACTGGACGGAGTCATCTTTCAGTGAGTTAGATGAACACCAAAGGTGGAAAGTAGTCACGTGATCACCTGGATCTTCATTAGGCTTGGCCTCGAACTTTGGAATGTCTGAAGGAAACTTCATTGGCATAGGAGGCCAACGCGGATCGTGATAGATAGGATCATTCAACAACCATGTCAAATCTGGCAAGTGTAACGTCGCCAAGAATGGTAGTTTAGGTTGCTGCTGATAGCCTGGGAAAAAGGGTCCTGGAGTTTGACTGGCACCAGGTTGCCAGGAAAAGTTTGGCTGCTGGCCCGGATTCTAGTAGAAACCATGGCCCTGACCAGCGTAAGGATTTTGCATCTGTGGAGACATCATTGGTTGATTCCCCATAAAGTACATAGGATGTTGGGCATTCATCATGTTTGACGAACTTTGGGAAGGATTACCCCATGCTGGTCCTGATGGGAGAGGCATAGAAGTTTGTCCGGGGTTCCATTGACTGTGGAAAGAATTACCCCAGAACGGCATTCCAGAGGAAGGAACGGATCCTTGTCCTGAGTTCCAAGGTCCTGGTATATGTGCCCCTGGCGCAGGAATATTACCCTGCATCGGAGTAGACTGTCCAAAAATGGGTGAGCCCCCAGATGGGAAAGCAGTGGATGCAAAAGTGTTATTACCAAACATCCCGTTCCAAACAAACGGTGACGAACCTACCGGCAAAGTTTACGCAGGTGTTCCTTGACTCCCGACTCCAAATGAACTTGTGTGTGTAGGTTGCCCGGTAGACTGTTGATGCAGACCACCAAGCGAAGGGGAAGAAGGAGAGATATGACCTCCAACGTAAGGAAAAGCATTGAAAGGGACAAGAATGCCCCCAAGTTTTGCAATGGAGCGTTAGAGCTCCCTACCCCCAGACCCAAAGTCTGTAAAGTGGAGTAAGTGAGTGCAGGACTGGTACCCGAACTAGGCATACCGTATGAGAACGGAGGGCTTGTCACACTAGGTGTGAAGGGAGGTGTGGCCGCCGCGATAGATGGGGACGGTCCACTGTGCGACGTAGTTGCGACCGAGACCGTAGTGGCTCATACCGTCGACGGCAAGTTAGGAGATGCTCCTCCTGTGGTGACAATAGTGATGGGAATAAAAGAATTCCCAGATGAAGTAACAGTGTTTGTTGCCATAGCTGTATGAGGCACTGACAGGCATTCGTAAAATTGAATTGGTACAATAACTTGCGGCCAAGTATCAGTGTTTGGGGTTTCAACCAAACTAAGATTGGCGGTTGATTCCTCTGGGAGTTGTTCGGGTTCAATGGTTTGTAACCCGGTTGCTTCGAAAGACCCTTGTTGGTCTAGCCTTCGCCTCAATGGTGGCGGGGGTGGCTCCAGTATAACCGGCGACAGGCCCAGAAGCCTTCGTGACCGACAGAGCTCTGAATCCTCCACTATGTGAGAAGATTCACGACATGCTAAGGTATCCTACATGTGCAAACAGTAACACACACTAAAAAAGAAGCCCCTAAGAGATAAATCAAGCAAACACTAAACTAGTTGGAAGAACAGTTACAACAACCAACACTAGAGCAACTTACCGGTGCAAGTGCAACTCGAAAACGGAAGCACCCTCCGGGTATACTCTGCAAAGCATGGCCCGATGTCTATCCTAGGTATCGCGGTATACCCCCGCAGTCACCTGTGTATGTCCCTAGAAAAGATTGGCAACTAGTTTGCCAACACGCGAATAGTCACCAGGCGGGTACAGTCGATAGTCGGGTAGACCACAATGAGCAGGGTATCAAGCCCGAAAACTGTCAAGGGTATTGAGAGAAAATGGTCCGGAAGACAACTGAGGACCTCGAACGGATTCGAGACCCACGAACCCCCGTGGCAAATGCAAACGACGGAATCCCTCAACAAATCCTCGATATGTGTTCTCCACTATGCTCGGTCCGGCTTTGGAGGGGTTATCTCTGCTACCTTTCCTTACGTGACCTCATGTTTAGCCCCTGTGTTAGAGGGGGGTCCCAGATAACTTTCACGTAACTGGTCTTCTACACTCCCTATGACAGACTCCAATGTTTGGTTTGAGTGGCCTTGGAGAGTTTACTCTCCAACCTATTCCAAGGCCCTAGTCCTGAGCTAGTATATGAACCCTACAAACAAAAAGTCTAATAGTTTTTAATTAGCGTTGCTTTTAATGAGATTTTTTACATCACAAGGTATGAAGGTGAAACTGATGGTGTGTAAAGACTCAAAGAAAAATGAACAAAAAATGCTTGGAAACAAAAACTTTTACAAAAAATGCAAAAACTAGCAACTTTTCACTAAGAAATACTTCTTTTCTTTTCAACTTTTCTAAGATTTCATGCAGCAAACATAAAGGAATTTTGCTCAATCTGCGAGCTACTTATGCTCTAAATGCACTGCAAAAACTTATGAAAAAAAACTTCTTCCTAGCTATTGATGCAGCAACACAATCTTCAAACCAAGAAGCAAATGAAAAAGGGAAATTTTTTTTTTTATTTACGTGCTAAATGAAGCAACAAAGGGAAAATGCCGACAAGCACAAAACCAAGAAGACAAAATAAAACTCTGGCTTAAAGCGCAGATCGCAAAGAACCAGAGAAAAGACGCACAATGGCAATCAAGAAAGTACCGACTCTTACGCTTGTCTAAAAACCATAACACACAATTTGTCTTTTTTATCTTTTCTATCAAACATCAACTAGGAAAAACCAGGCTAAGGATGAGAGGCCCTAACCTACTGACTGTGTAACCCTAGACTCAAACCCCTGAGAGGCACACTTCTCACCACAGGAGGGGATGACTGCCCCACCCAGGCTGAAAAGCAACCAGTCAAGCCCGCGACTGTCACTGAAACAGCACGCGTTCAAACGCGTGCTGAGCTATAACAGCGCGCGGGTACCCGTGGGAAAAACTTGCATAGGCCGAGGGTCTGTATGAATGCTAAGACAAAACAAAACACAGGCAGCCCAGACCTGAAAAGGCCTCTGGTATTGACAACCAGGGTCTCTTAAAGGCTTGGATGCTTCTTCTTAACAGAAAAGAAAAATAATTGCAAAAACAACAAATGCAACAGAACAGACTGAGACAAGACTGTAAACCAGCAAGACCCAGACAGGATCCAGAAAGCCCCTTGAGAATGTAAAATTCTAACAGGGAAGAGGAGACTACCTCCTAAGCTCTCTGAGCCCTACACGCTACTGAAACCACTACAGCAGGCGTTCAAACGTGGGTTGTAGAAGGTTAGGGTGTGGGTTACACGCGTACAGGCCTTCTGTAGGCCGCGTGTACCTCTGTGTGTCCCGATAATAAATGTCAAGCACAGTCAAGGAAAAACTAGTATAAAGAACCAGGTTCCCTGCTAGCTCTAACCTAACAGAAAACAGACAAACAAAGAAACCGAAAATCTACTCCTTTAAACTACCCAAAAGCCTCACTTAAATCCGGAAACCCTAAGAGTATTATCCCCAGTGGAGTCACCAATTTTGTTGTTGGGAAATAATACCCTATGGACTAACAAGCTAGGTCTAAACTTGCATGCAGATCATGACCCTTAAGAAATCACTTTTAATCTACCACCCCAAACCTAAAACCCTTTTTCACATGCAAACAAGGAAAGAAGCTACTAACCTTTTTACTGATGTTTGGTGTATATCCTCTGTTGCGCTTTGTTCGTTTGCTTGCGCTGCTCCTTCCAAAGACAATCCTGCAATCAAGACAAAACACTACGCATGCATGATATTTTTCTACTAGAGGGTTAGAGATTAAGCATAAATCGAATAAAACATATAAAACTCATGCATTGGGATGGGAAAAGTATTCTTTTATTAATCTCAAGATGAATCAACTTACAATAATGATAGAGATTGGCCACCACTCCTTGATCCTGATCCTGGGCTCCTCCTCTTCTTTGTCCTCCAACTGCTTTGCTTGAATTCTCCTTAAGCTTGAGGAAAGGCTAAAGGGTTGGGACAAACAGATTCGGCAATTGGGCAGAGTTTCTTTGCTATGATTTTCCTCTTCCAAATAGTATCCCTACCCCTTCTTTTATAGGCTAGAAGGAGCTAGGGTTTTGGACGAACTCTCGGCCATGCATGGATGGGAGTTTCAGTTAACTGACCCAAAGCTTTTTGTCCCGTCGGCAACTTTCCTGTTTTTGTGCTTTGTTAGGTAAACATGGGTTGTAGTAGGCCAGCCAGTGTTCCAACGCGTGCAGTAGTGGGCCTGCCAGCGTTCCAACGCGTGCAGTAGAGGGTTAGGGCGTGGGCCACTTGATTTAAGAGGGTTTTCAAGAGTTTATTCAGCATGGCTTTGGCAAGGAAGAGATATGAGTTGGCCTGATGCCAGGTAAGCATGTGTGGTGCAATTTAGGGTTATAACAATCTTTGAAAAATACTATCCTTGAGGAATGAAAATAGGCCCAACAATATTTTGGTAAGAAATGCACTGCTCTGGACATGAATCAAGCTCCTTCCCTTGAAATACTAGCATGAGCCACTCATTCAAGAAATAGATTAATATTGGATTATCACAACTAGCCCTTCTGTTCAAACTAAACATCCAGAAAGTAGGGCCCAAACTACAATAACACAACTTGAGACCTACTTCAATGCACAGGGTAACAAAGTGTCATATATTGTTGAACATTTACCTAAGAAAATAGAGGGAATAAATTATACCTTCATTATTACATATTTATCTTGGTTTAGACATGGGTGAATTGACCTGGTGGCCATTCTATACAATCCATGCACTTTGGAATGTAATATTGCAGCATTCCCATGGAAAATTGCTACATTCTCATGCTCAAATATAAGAGGTGAAACCTTTAAACATGCTTCCATTGACAAAACAAGAGCTTTCCTATCATTTCCTTGAATGATAAAGAGATGTAATCTACCTCAAATAACCAATGTCGATGAATTTGCTTCCTCGTGATAGCACTGGTTTTTGAATTTCTAGAGACTGGTTGAAATTTAAATTGAAATCAAAACACATGAAGAGAGACCTGAAAATTACAGTGTTCCAGAAAAGGGCATTAACATCAAAACAAAATGAAAATGACAGTCAACAGAACCAAGTTACCATCTTTATTATAAAAACCAACTACTTATAAAAACTAATAGTGAATGGGAGTAGGACGCCATAAGGCACCCTCACCTTTTCAAAACTCACTCAAACTAACTCTACTATTAGACTTTTTCCCTACTTGCTCTGGAAAGAGAAAAAAGTGCCAAAATAATACTTGTTGCCTTATTTATAGTTGCACAATGAGCATATTCCAGTAACATTCATGATTTTTTCATTTCCATTCGGTTGCATCCTTGGTTACAATGTTAGAAAATGATGATTTTATAATGGTGTTGTCTAATTGTTCTATGTTTTGGTTCTTTTCACCAAAATCAATGACATGAATCTATACAAAATCACAATGTTTTGTTGTTTAAATTGCATTTTTGAATGCATAAATGGATTCAACATGATGAAAACCCCTGGGGCACTCAGATTATATATAATTAACCACTCAAATATGCAAATCCAACAATTTATCACCAGATTTCAGATAAATATGACTGCAAAATATCACCAGAAAAGGGACAACGTAGAACGTTTAAACTACGGCTTTTCTAATTTCTATTACAATTGATGGATATGCATTATTAATTGTGGTTTGAATAAGACCACCACATGCCAACATTAATCTATTAAAATATGCAAACAACCTATCCTTTAACATTGCCATTGACATCTTAACTAAATCGAGGCATAGGATTGAAGAATTTACGCCTTTAACATTGTCATTCGCATTTTCATGGTTACTCTCCCAAGTACCTTGTTCTTGCACTCTATCATCTCCAAGCACAACTATCCTACAAGGTTGTGAACCATTCATTTTTATGAGTCGTGACTTGCAACAACCTAATCAATGTACCACTCTTCTACATATTTCTTCCAAGAAGCTGTATAAAGCTTAAATTCATTGGCTCTTTCTTCAAGATAATCATTAGAATGGATTTGTTTTGAAAATTCATATTTCCTTTGAAAATGACCAAGCTTATTGCAATAACACCACTTTCCTTTGATGTTGGGGAAAGGAAGACATAGCTATAAATTCGTTACATCTATATGTCATTTTAAATTTACGTTGTCTTAATAGTCGATATACTTATTGTTCTTAATGTAATAAAAGGTACATATGGATGGAAATGCATATGGCTTTGGAATATGAAATTATAGCTAGTGAGGGGAATCATGTCATTGGCATAGTTAAAGGTTGAAAATGTTCTATATTTTCTTAAATCCGCCATGAAATTGTGGATGATGGAGTCATTGGATATCCTTTTGAGTTTGTTGGTAGTAAAGGGAACCTGTTGAATCCAAAGTAAGAGAAAAAATGGACAGTGGAAAAAACTATAGATGTCAAGAGGAAACTAGACACATTGGAAATTAAACATTTGGATCAAGTGTAGTGGAAAAATCTCCAAATTTTGGAAACATTGGAGAGCATGTGGAGGAACCTATGCATAAACAAACAAGATTTGAAAGTGTGTTAGATTTTGTAAGACAATGCATATATGTTGATCATGTTGTATTGACATCACGGGAAAACAAAGTGAATAGTTTAATGGAACAATTTTTGGGGGAGAAGCTTAGTCTCAAAGTATCTTCAAAAAAGGGAAAAACTCAAGTAAAGATCATGTGCGAAAATTGTGGTGTTTCTTATGGAACAAGAGAAATATTATTGGCATCTCGAACATTTCTTTAACTTCAAAAATTCTCATATAAAATTAGAAACTCATCAACGTAACATTTTAGCAGTGGGAAATAGTCGAATTCCTTCATGTAATGATGAACCAACACAAACAACAAAGGTTGAAGATAGATTTGAGATTGAGCAAGCAATCAAACATCTAAATGATTTCAAGAAGACACAAGATCCTGATTTGTTCAAGGTGGTAGAAGCAACACTTGCAAAATTTGAGAATAAGAGAAAAGTAAAAGTGGAATGTACATGATGCAATAAATGGTTGGATGGTGAATAGTCAGGACAACTCAGCGTTCAATTATTGGGATTCATATATTTCTTATTACTTTCTTGCAAAGTGGGTTTTGAGGGTTTTTGAAATTTTTGCAATAGCTTCAAAATGGGAAATTCTACCTTTGGAATATAAAACTATAAGGATTTTAATTTTTTTGGATATCATAGTCATGCTTTGTGATGGAGTGGAAACAAGGCATAATCCTTGTTGAAACTTTTAAAAGGATAAAACACATTTTTGCATATCACATTTTGGTGGCCATGCTCATATTAGAGATTTTAGACCTTGACATTTTCTAGTTAAACATTTAGATTGAATATTACTTGATGTGTGTTTCTTGAAATGTGTTTTCTACATGTTTTCTATGTAGTGTTCTTCATAAAATAACATATTCAATTTTACTTTTTCTTGCACGAAAATTCAAAATTGATATTGAATTCTCCCTACACACAAATTTCTTGTTATTTTTATATTCATGCCATGTTTGAAATCTTTCTCAATGGCATATTCCACACAATTGTTAAGTGTTTCATAGTTGTCGGTGTATATATCAATAAAAAATGAATTTTTTTATTATTTTGAACAATGTCTGTACCAATGTCAATGTCACCCCATTTTTCCTTTGGTAGGCTCAAGAAATGATGTTTAACAACATATATTATTGATTTATGAATACCATAAAATAAAACCCAAGTGGATGAGTCACCATTTAAATGATCCTAATTATCATTGTCACGAAATGGGATGTAAATCATCATCTTTTCTCTATAGATGTTTTCAAGATTATGTTCATTGAAACTTAAATATAATATAGTTTGTTCTTATTTTCATCTTTTAATAGCTTTGTGTTGATGTTCAGATTGGTCAAGATCCAAACAACAACCTCACGAGGATAAGATATCCCCCTGCATTTTTATAGAGGTTTTACTCCTTTGTTATTGTCTGAAAGATATAACTTGATGTTCTTGGATTAGACTATCAAAATGAGAAATGCAAAACAACAAACCTCGAATATTTATTACTTTGTAAATATAAAAGAAAGATAAATATATATTCACACTGAAAAGTTCTTGAGATGAGGACTAGAAATATTTTTAAGATTGAAATAAATATATGTACAAAATATTATACAAGACTAAAGAAACCATAATATGAAAGTAGAGCATTCCTCGCATCCATCACAACGTGATAAAATTTGATCACATTCATAAGAGAGAAAGATACAAGTCCACAATTATAGGTAGCTTTAAAAGAGTATTTCTTTTAAAACATAAGCGAGTATTATAGGTACACTTCAAAAATATCATGCTCATAAACTCAGAGTTTGATAAATAATTAAAGTTACACCCCAAAGTAGTTCTCTTGGGAGTTCAAAACTAATAGCATGTTTTACAAATAAATAAAAGGATTGTGTTCGTCTAAATGGAATGGGACAGGGATCTCGTGGAGTACCATAAAATAAAGTAGAATAGGACTGGATTGTGATGGAGTCTCTCTCCCATTATTTGATTGTTGATGTCCCTTTAATGTTGCCTTTCGTTGGAATTCATTGACTAGTTGTAACTACCTTTTCTTCATCTGGTTTGATTATTTTAGTTAAGGCTTTCTTTAACCAATTCTCAATATAATCCCCCATTGGTGCAATAGTTATTTCTTGCCTTACCTTTATGTCAAATAATGAACTTTCCATATCTCTGAAGTCCATTTAAAGTTGGTGTAGTGTATACTCAATATTTTCATTTTTGTTTACATAACTACCAACCAAATTTCCACTTATAATTATGAATATCCGGTCAAGTTGTTAAATATCTCAACCGATGCAGTCTTAATTAAGTCCAACTTTTCTTTGAATTGTTCTTTTGACATAAGTATTGAATCCAATATTAGATGTGGGTCCTCGACATCTCCCATTGATCCAACCAAATCTAATTCAATCAATTTTAAATATAAATCCCCTTTTTAAAAACTTATGGCATCACAATCGGCTAACATTCCTCTTATTCTCTTTATTCCTTTTATCCAACATGCTTTCAGTTGCTTTATTCGGACTAGGGAAGACAAGTCCTCCTCTTTTCTCCATACTTCAATAACAATTGAAACTTTTGCAAAAAAGGTGGAAACAACCCCTTTATAAAATTCCTTATCATTTTCAAGATCAACCTGAAGGTATTGTCTAAAATTTGTCATTTTTTATCCCAGGGAAACAAAATTATTTGTCAAATCCCATGTCTCAAGAATAAGAGACATTCTTTTCTTGATTTTTTCTCCAACATATCTTCTAACAAAAACAAGTAAACTTGATGTTCCTCTTAGTCTGGACTATATTTTGACATTCCATTAAGACTCTTCCAAGGTTTTGTTGTAGCAATTGGGCTAGAAAATATGGGTGGGGGAATTAAAGCGCTCTCTAGTTCATTAATTTTGTCCTTCAAAGTGGCATTTTCATTTTTCATTTCTACAATAGAAATTTTTAGGGATTCTCCTATAGCTTCATGAATATGTACAATTATGGAAGGTAAAACTCTATTGAAATCGAGTTCTGAGCTCAATTTTCCTTGAAATTTTTTATTTTTTGAATGAATTTTTTCGAGAACCATTTTATTTGAAATTTTATCAAACATGGCACTATGTAGAGTCAGGGATTCTTATTCAAATAGAATTGGATCTTGGGTAGCCAATTATGTTGCAACTTCTCTACTCTCCTGAATTATTTGTTCTTCATTTGGGAATTCAATGTCTTTAATATTCACATCAAGATCCATATCCTCAAGAACAATATCTTCTTCAGGTACATCCTCATTTCCTCCCTTATTTTTTGGTCTTTTCCTTTTGCTAATCATGAGGAGTTTGTGCGGTATTTCCAGATTTCCCTTCGGAGGGTTCTTTTCACCCCCATAATCAGAATTATATATTGAATATTTCTTATGCTCTTGAAATGTTGACTGTGATTTTTGTTTGGGTAGGACACATTTTTTAGAAGTATTAGGAGACCGTGAACTCCTCTTGTTCACAACTCTCCCTCGATGCTTATATTGATCTGTGGTACTAACAATTGTTTCAATATCCTCTTGTTTTTTTCTCAATAGACAATGCTTGAGGATTCTGCATATCGCCTTCTTCTTCTCTCAATAGGAATGCACTAGCAAATGAGACGTTGTAGCCAAGTAAACATGTCATATGTTTCATAAACAACTTGTTAGGGTCAAACCCTTTGATTTCATCCTCTTTATTTAAATTAAATCAATCAAATTGGGATGATAATTCATCGATATTTGTAGTGGTGTTCAACATTATCTCTCCAATTTTCCATGGCAGAGGAATAAACTACATTTTCCTCTTTTTGTGAAAGAAATGGGCCCAAAATCTATATTGCTTTCATCCTTCAACAAAAAATATCTTATATGAAGCATAATATGACATATACGAGGGTTTTTAATGGGAACAATAAATTATGATGATACTGACATGCTTCGTTACTTCAAATCTTCCTCTCTTATCCAAGAAGGATGCTTCTTCTAAAGACAATGTTGATGTGTTTAGTCCAAAAATAATTTTTTTGAAAGAGGAAATAAATGCATTTTGAACTTCATAAAAATGATACACCACCTTTTGTTTCCATAAAGTTGGATACTACATCTGAACAGGGTCAATTTTAGAATTGACTTGTCTATCCAAATGAAAACCCTTGAAAACATGATACTATGTAATGTCAAAGATCAAGTATGAAGACATGTAGAATATTTTGTTCTTTCTAAAATTTTCCAATTGAAATGAAAAATCACTAGAGATAATCTTTGCCCAATCAAATATTTCTTTCTCTTAGATAGAAAAATACAAAATACACAGATCCAATTGAGGAATAGTAGTTGTAGATTCTTGTCCGACTACTCTGGCGAATAGCCATGCCATTTCTCGATAGGGATTTTTCAGGGAACTAACATGGATGCTTGATAGGTATTTTGGAATCATTGTTGCGTATTCAATATATTCTCATAAGAAATCCAATCCACCTTTTCTTTGCTTCAAAAAATATTTAGCTTCATCCCCTTTGAAATTCATTGTTGGCTCTGGGAGCCTAAGCATTCTCTTGAACATTGAAGGTGATAAATAAATAGGGGACTCTCCTTGCAGCTGAATTATTCTCTGATTCTTATTGAATTGGTTGATACACCACGAAACCAACTCTTTGAAATCACATACCTCTGGAACACAACCTGCAAGAGCAATTCCTGACGTTCAAATCTAGTTTGAACTCCTCTCTGGAAGTGATAATGAGGAGTAGTACTTGTATGCTCTCAACCATTGGAAACTTTGATCTAATGAGTTGATGGTATCTCCACAGAACTGTTCCTTCTTTCTAGTTGTCATGATTAATCAAGTTGATGGATTAGTGTACAGTTCTTTTCATAACGTTATTACCAAAATAAACTTTTTTATCATAATATACTTCAGGGCTTTTGATTCAAAGGATCGTTAATACAAATTAAATTTAGAATTGATGAAGAATTGTCTCAAGAAGAATTCCATTCATGAAGGATTTTAACACTTAACCCATTTGTTATATCTATGAGATTTGCATTAAATGTACATCGAGGAGAGTGACAAGATAGGACATGGATTACCGAGGGGAAACGGAGAATCGAGATGAAAAAAAAGCGGGATGAGGATATGGTGAAATGAGAGACGGTGGCGCTATGGGATAGTGTGGTCAGGAATGGTATATGAAAGAGTTATGAGATCACCACGAGCCATGGAAAAACTTAAGAAATTGACTAAGTGTTAAAAAGTCATGGAGTTAATGAGGTGTGGCAGGTCGGTGGGTACGGAGTGATAAGGAATAATGGATTTTCGCGGTGTCATGGATCCATGGGGGTGAAGGGTATGGCATAAAATAATCATAACATACCATGAAGTGCGGCGGATTATAATAAATTTGACTAAGTATAAGAAGCAGATCGGGACTGCGAGGTCGTAGTGATAGACAAGTGAATCGGGAAAATGCCTTAGACCAACGGTAAGATGTTTACAAAATTTTCTTAGTATTGGTGCAAAATGAAGGCGGTGAAATTTGATGGTGTATTTTGGAGGTTGCAGAAGTTTTAAATAAAGAAAATATGCATCGTGAACCCGTGAAAAAGGTGAAACTTTTCTAAGTATGGAAAAGGAATATACAAGAGAGAGTTTATGAAAGAATTTAACACATTCGAGGATCAACAACTAGCTCCAAATGTGGGACAGTAACCCCCTGTGGGTTACTGAGAATCCAAAATATCGATCAGTGGGCAATGGAGTCAGTAAAATGAAAAGAGAGAAAATACTTTAAGAGATATGTACAGGGAAAGAAAAACTATATACAGGTCAAAATTGAGAATTCTTGGGAGAAAAAAAATTAAGGTGTTTCCCATTGACTGGCAACTTATGGATTGTTCCTTTAATGTCTTTCAGCAAACAAGAGTTGTACCCAAGATTTTTTTCTATCATATAAGGCCCTATCCACAATGATTCAAACTTTGTATGCATGGATGGTTTTTCCTTTGACTTATTCCACAACAACAACAATTGTCCCTTTTGAAAATCCTTTGATGATGCACTTTAATAAAAAAGTATTTTGATAGTTTGTTGTCTTTGAATCATTTTTGTTAATGCCTCGCTTCATTGTTCTTCCAAATACATCAATTGATCTCATCTTCTCTGTATAGGGGAAACTTATTCTACATCTTCGATGTTCACAACATAAGTAAGGGAATTTAATTCCAAATGAATAAGTATTTTTGCTTCCTTTCCATATACTAACGTGTATGGTGACAATCTTGTGTTGTCCTTTGGTGTAAGTCTGTTGGCCCATAATGCATCAATCAACTTCATATGCCAATTTATCTAGTTCACAGTGATTATCTTTTTAATAATCTGGATCAATGCTTTATTTGTAAACTTAGCCAAGTCGTTTCCTTGGGGATAATAATTTGATGATTGACCCATGACCATACCATATTCCCCACAAAACTTTGTGAATTTTGAACTTATGAAAAATGATCCATTATTAGTTATGAGATTTTCTGGAACTCAAAATCTCAACAAGATATTATCTTTGAGGATAGTTACGATTTCTTCAGAATCAACCTTTTTCAGAGCTACAAATTCTTTCCATTTTGTGAAATAGTCAGTTGCAGTATGAATTTATGAATGACCTTCGCTAGATTTTGGATTGATTGGTCCAATAACATATAGTCCCCATTGTGTAAAAGATTCTTCAATCATTATAGGATACTATGGCATTGTTGTTTTCTTCATTTTTCCTGAAAATTTTTGAAAAGAAATGCATTTTATGATCATTGAGTAAGAATATTTAAATATGGTGGGCCAATAATATCTTTCTCTTGTTGATTAAGGTTGGTTGTCATTGATGTCAACCCTTGAAGAAAGCCCCACAGCACAAAGGTTTGGGTAATGGACCCAAGATTGTTTGATGTAAAGATGACTCATTATTGTATTTTCATGGTTGATAAGAAGTAAATATGGATGAACTCCAAAGTGGTCCCCTTATGGTGAAAGCCCTCACGAGAAGATGCTTTGTGGAGTAAGAGAACCCATGCTTAATTATGGAATAATGAGATGAAGGACAATGAATTTGTCAGGTAACCTATCCTAGATGGATAGTTCTTGTCATTCCATTTTCGGTGTTATGTGGAACGTCACATAACACATCACAGTTAGAGAGTTATGGCCATGAGAAGTTGGAGACCCCAGGTTTGGGTAATGGACCCAAGTTTGTTTGATGGATAATCATATGAGTTGTGATATATTTTTAGATAATACTATTATATATGGATAGTAAATTTCATTCCATTTCTAGTGGTATGTGGAACGTCGCATAACTCCTCACGGTTTGAGAGTTATGGCCTTACGAAGTTGGAGGACCCTCATATGTCATCTAGAAGCCCCAAAAGGTCAAAGTAGTCAAAGTGGTTTAAGAGATTTTAAAAGGTAAATAATAAAGAGAAGTAATGAGTGTATTATAATTTAAAGTGAATAAAAAATAAATTATTTCAATAATAAATTTAATGGATAAATTAGAAGTGGGTTAACCCTAAAATAAGGAAAGTGGGGCCAAGTGACCTAGAAGATGTTTTAAAGGAAGCTACTTGGAGAGTATAAATAAGAGGCAAGGCTCTCTCATTTTAATCACACTTGATAATATTGAATATCTATAGTTTTCTGAGGTAACCAAGGATATCTAAGTCGAAATTCTGAGGGAAGGTGAAGAAAAGAAGGTCGAAATGCAAGGAAGGATAAATTCTTTTGATGGTGCTTTCTAAGGTATGTTATTTACAAGTCATCTCACAATTTTCGCTATAAATTTTTTTCTATAATGATTCATACCATGAAATTGATATTCCATTGAGAAAACATATCCAAGTATCTGTGGTAAAAAATTAATCTTGTGGTTCATTGTATTTTTGGAGTTACACTCCATGGAAAATAGGGTTTGTGGCTAGTCCTGAAACTAGTCAAAAACAAGTGTTTTGGGTAAAAATGTCATAACTTATTCATAACAGATCCAAATTTAGTGAAAACAAATGTGTTAGTTAGGGTACAGTCTGTAGTATTCTTTTTCATAGTTTCAGATCAATTCAACAAATATTCCGTGCAGGGCACACTCTACAAGGTCGCTCTCTAGAATAATCCAGAATTCAGCAAGGTATGCCATTTTTGCTATAACTCCTTTTCTGAGAGGTTCCAAGTAGTGAAACCTAGAGAAATTCCATAAAACACACTGAAGAACATTGTGCATCAGTTTTAGATATTTATACATTACAGGTACAAAGTTATGATTACTTCAAGTTAGGGTTGTTGACTAATCCAAAACTAGGCATGTGAGACTAAAGAAAAGTTTGATGAAAATGCTAGTCTCTTGTTGTTGAAGTTAAGGAAGGTTTGTAGGAATGTGATCATATAAACCAAGTCTATTATAGAGCTACAAATCAGATTTGGATGATGAAATTGATGAGGGCTTTTGGTTGAGGTACATGTTGAGTACATGATTCATGGTTGAGACAAGTAGTTGATGAGTTGGCACATACATGAGGTGTATAGTTGATGATGTTGGTACATATTGATGAGTCATAGTTGATGAGTAGTTGACACATTATTGGTACATACTTGGTACATGGTTGGATGCATTTTTTTATGGTACATGTTGATTACAGGTTATTTGGTGCATGGTTGATGCAATTGTTTATGGTACAGGTTGATCACAGGTTGAGGTACAGGTTGATGCATGGTTCAGATTTACTGGTACAGGTTTACAGTGTTATATCTCGCAGTGACAGGTTGACAGTGGTTCCATCATTCTACCTCTACTTCAAGGCGACAGGACGACGCAAGGACAAGTGGTTGTAGTCAGAGAACATAGGGGGTTGTAGCCTCCTTATGGTTGTAGCCAGAGAATTGGGGAGTTGGAGCTTCCCTCAAGTTGTAGCCTGAGAAACTAGGGGATTGGAGCCTCCTTCTAGTTGCAACTGGAAAACAAAGGAAGTTGGTGCTTCCAAGGAATGTAATTCTTCAAGACATATAAGAAAAATCATTTTGTGGTTTTCTCCCAATTTGGGTTTCCACGTAAAACACTGGTGTACTGTGTATGTGTATGTGTGTTCATTTGTGGATTGCTTATTTACTCTGTAGTTATTGGATGATAATGCTTCATTGATATAACACTTGGATTATATAGTTAAAAGGGATATTATTGCTCTATTACTGATTCATCCCTCCTCTCAGTAATCCAATATCTCTCATGATTATGTGTGTAGTTGTTGGTGGTGCAAAGCATCTGCCACAAATACCTTCATGAAACTCTTGTAGCACTCTTTGGGACCTTATTGATCCAAATTATTTTGAGAACGACATAAAAGAAGAAATATAACAAAGATATAACAAGGAGATACACAAAGATATTACAAGGAACATAGTAATATAGTAAAACGGTAAAAATCAGGTTCCATTAGTGATTGTGTGGAATACAAAATATTGTAAAATGCAAAGCACACAAGCTAGCTAGAATGGTGGTATCTTATCTCTTAAGAGCGATGTGTCATCTACACTCATTCGTAGGAATTTGATTACAATAAGGCTCCAAAGGCCCTTTTAACATAAAGCATCAATGAGAAAATTGTAAAAATTCAAAACCCTAACCCCAGAAGATGAAATGCCAAAAGGTTTGTGGGCTCTGATGGGGGTATTTGATATGTCAAGTTATCAAGGGAATAACTTTTGCATACGATCTTTGTTTGGGGTGCTCGGTGCTCCGTCGAAAGGTATAGTCAAGGAGTACACATTCCAAATGGCCCAATACATACCAACAACGTTGTATTGGGCGCTTCCAAGTCATAAAAACGTCTTTTAGGGCCTCAAAATGGCCCTAGAAGTTTGGGAACCGAAAAACTATAGAAAAACTGCCAAGATGAAAACTATAATTTGATCTAGTGGAATAGGTGGGAGGCCATCGATGTGCACCTCGATTAATCCTCCCCCCTTAGGAAGAAATGGTATTCATTGCATCAAGTTGATCCATCAGATGGGGAAACTTCTGCTGAATATGGCTCTTGGTGAGCCACTTTCCTTGATGAAGAAACTGCCCTACTTTGACGACCCAACAGAGTTGGATGTTTTGTTGGCAAGTTCCCTTCATATTGGTGTCCATGATTCAATCATTTGCCACTTTTTCAATGCAATTAAGATTGAGTTTTATAGGGGCCAAGTGCTTGATCGCATTCAAAGTGTCCAAGAGAGGTGGAAAATATGATCGAAGTAGTTCCACATTAAATATCAGGTGCAAGCCAAGGAAAGGAAGAACACTTAACTAAAAAATATTCTCACCCACAACCTTGGTGATGGTGTAAGGCCCATATCAGAGTGGGTGTATATTCCGATGGGGTCTTGTGAGGTGATCTTTCTGCAAATGAAACCATACCTTATCTCCCACTTGAAACTTGTGTGGTGCCTGGTGTTGATCATAGAGATACTTGTACTTGGCATTGGCTTTATGAAAAATATCATGAACATGTTGTTGGATGTGATGGATTCACTCAAAAATTGGGTTGCTCGATCAACCTCGGTCTGCACATAGGAGGACTCTTCCTTTGCAACTATAATGGGAAAAGATACGTCAATGGGGGCCAATGGTTGGAACCCAAAGCACACCTGAAAAGGGTTGTGGCCAATAGAGTTTTGGATGTATCTATTGTAGCTATGTTTAACATAAGGAAGGTTTTCATCCCATGTGTGTGGATGTTTGGAATTGTACGTCCTCGAGATATGGAAAATTATCATGTTGACTACCTTTGTTTTTCCATCGGTCTGTGGGTGGAAGGAAGTCAATTTGGTCAGTTTGGTGTCCATCATCGACCATAGGCTATACCAAAAAGTGATCAGGAACCTATTATCTTGATCTAATATCATGGTTCGTGGGAGCCTAAAATGAACCCAAAAATGTTCAAAGAATATCTTGGCAGTGGCATCGACTATGATGCTCTTCTTGCAGGGTGCAAAAAATTCCATCTTAGAGAATTGATCAACGACCAGGAAGACATAGTCATTCCCATGCTTGGTTGAAGGCAAAACAGACATGTAATCCATGGATATGGACTCCCAAGGCCTATTTGGAATAAGAAAAGGGGTGTATAGCTCTTGTTTCATTATGGAAGGCTTGGAAATGGTGTAGGAAGTGAAAGATCCGATGTACTTGTGGACATCTGTCAAAGCTTCGGCCAACAAAAATGATTTTGCAGTACTACCATTGTTTTGTCTAAACCAAAATGTCCTAATTCCTCGTTTTAATGAGCTTCCCATATCAACTTTGAACACTCGCTTGAAGGAACACGGAGATGGCTCAGATGGCATAGAAATCCATCATGGAGATGAAAGACTGGAAAAAAACATTATGTGCTCAATTTTTTATAGGAAGCAACAAAGTCAAAGTCATTATTGTATAATTGTGGCCACCCAAACGTCTCATGCCCACAGGAGTTAAGAACTGTGGTTACTGCCACAACCGGGGGTCGAATGAGGAAATTTGTGAGATGGTTGGTGTTACTCTTCTTGTGCTTGATGTTCAAGAGGAATTGCTACATGTACATGGACTACTTATTATGGTGGTCATTTTATAACTTTCCTTGTGTCTACATGAATTGTAGAGGTCTGTGATCAGTGTGGATGATCATTTCCTTCCCTAGAATGTAATGCTTCCACTGTTGACATGCCTACACAATGGAGTACACATCTTTGTCATAGGTGGGGTGTCTGTGAAAAACATCAGATAGTGTTTCACTATGATAGTATATTGAATGCCCATGTTGAGTGAGGATAGCACTGATAGCATAATCTAAATCATCTATCTCAATCTCAAATGGTTGTTGTAGGTATGACAGAATAAGGAATGGTGTTGAGAAAAGGTGGAATTTCAAATCCTCAAATGATTTTTGTTGGGATGAAAACCACAAAAACTTTTCCTTCACTCCACTCTTGGTCACTTGGCTTAGGGCCCAAGTAATATGAGAGAACTCAACACAAACTGGTGATAGAATTTGGTAAGGCCCAAGAAGCTGCGGAGCTTGGTCATCGTCTTCAGGTCCAACCAATCGCAGATGAATTGGATCTTGGATGGATCCACATGCATATCTACTCATCCACGATGTATCCCAAATATTGGATTCTCTGCATGATGAAGGAACACTTCTCCAAATTGGCATATAAATTATGTTGTCGCAGGGTGCTCAAGACCTGTTGAATATGCTTCAAATTTTCCTCCCAATTTTTTTTGAAGATGAGGATGTCATCCAAATATATGACCACAAAGGATTTTTTGAATGGACACAATATGTCATCCATCATCTGCATGAATGTGGTTAGGGCATTATTCAAGCCAAACAACATGACTAGCCACTCGAAGAGACTTTCTTTAGACTTGAAGGTTGTCTTCCATACATCAGTTTGTTCAATCGACACCTGGTGGTAGCCTGAATTCAAATCAATCTTACTGAAAAACTTGGTCCCCTTGATCTGATCAAGAAGATCATCAATCTAGGGGATTGGGTATTGTTTCCTTACTGTGATCTTTTTCACTTCTCTGTAATCAATACAAATTCGTCATGTCATGTCTGTCTTCTATACCAAAACAATTGGGCTCCCGCAAGGTGAGGATATTGGTCTTATGTGGCCCTTCAGAATTAGCTCTTGGATCTGGAATTTGATTTCTTCATTCTCCATAATGGAACACCTATACACAACGTCGTTAGGTAGAGGATCATCGGGTGTTAAATCAATTGATTTCTTTACTTGACAGTGCACAGACACCCCAGCAGGTGAGGAAAATATGTCTTTGTTCTCTTCTACTATCTTTTCCACCTAGTTTTGTTGTGTATATAGACTCGGTGTAGAAGTTTTGGTGGTTGCAGTGAACTTTCGTTCACCTTCTGACCGAACCATAAAGAGGGAAAATCTCTTGGTCCGAGAGACCACCTTTCTGACTGCTTCGTGGAGATCAAAGAGACCGCAGTAGTTGGGACTACCTTCGGTACCTTGTAGATTTGATCTCCTAAAGTAATAATGACACTACGAGGCCTAGATTATTAAACACCATGACACTTCCACATATATGTTTGTTCTAACAAAACATCACAAAATTCAAGGGTGGAAACATCACACAATACCTTGTATTTGAAGGGTTTGATGTCATAATGCAGGCGACATTGTTGGTTGACGCAGATGTCATGTCCCTGGTTGATCCAACCGATGGTGTATGGATGAGGATGCGGTTTCTTTGTTAAGGTCGACCTCTTGATTACCTCTTCTAATATTAGGGTCTTATAGCTACCACTATCAACAATGAAATAGAGTGGGGTCGCCTTCACCCACATTTGTGAGTGGAGGAGGCGCTCCCCTTCTTCAAGCTCGTCTAGTTGGAATTTTTTGGCAGGGATGGTGACACTGGGTTATGCGTTTATGGCCCATTTTCACTTTTCCAGTTCTGAATCAGAGTCTGAGTCAGCATCTAACCTTGAGGATTTTGTCTCAACCAACAATGATTGGGGATTTTTTGGACCTCACACCACTTTCCAGTGTCCTTCTTCGACTTCCCATTAACCTTCTTTCCTGGTGGCTTGGACTACTTGTCTTGGGACTAACCATCCTTTCTCTTTCCTTTTCTCTGGGAGTTAGGGCCACCCTTACCATACTTCGGTTGTTGTATATTTGTAGACCCGAACTCCCACTTGTTTTTTGATCCATATTTTAAGAACAAAATGAAGATGGAGATAGAACAATGAAATATACAAATATATTGAAATAAACACAAAGATATAGTAATGCATAATTTTTATTAATGAGAGAATGTACAAAAACTATAAAATTACAGAGTGAATGACTCGCTAGAATGGTGGAAACTATCATTGAGAAGAGATGTGATGGATACACTCATTCGCAAGAAGATGATGATGCTTATAATGAGGCTCTAGAGGAATTTTTAACATAAATAAAATCCAAAACCCTAACCCCAGAAGATGAAATTCCAAAAGGTTTGTGGGCCCCGATGGGGGTAGTTGGTACGTCAACTTCCCAAGGGCGTAACTTTTGCATATGATATTTGTTTGGGGCACATGATAGCTAGTTTGAAAGGCCTATGCAAGGAATTCACATTTTTACATCACACTCTAGCTAAACCCTATAGTGTGACTGTGGAAGGCCCAAAAAATTCTTCTTAGGGCCTCAAAATGACCCTGAAATTTTAAAACCCGAAAAGCTGTAAAAAAACTGCCAAGGTGGAAACCCCTGTTTTGAGCCAGTGGAATAGGTGGGTGGCCACCAATTTCCACCAGGATCAATCCTACCCCCTTAGGAAACAATGATCTCCATTATGTCAAGTCCCTAGGGAAGGTTTTTCTAAATCTGAACCTTGGTGAGTTGCATTCATTGCTGAAGAAGTTGTCATGCTTAGCTTGTTGAAGGTTGTTATGAACCTGTTGTTGGAGCGGTTGGATTTGTTTAACCAATTTGGATGCATGATCTTCCTGAGTGTGGGAGGAATCCATCGATGAATATGCAGCATGAAGAAAATGAAGGTATTTATCATAACTTGGTTTGACTGGGAAGTGTGGAGGCACCCCCGTATGTGCAATAAGAATATCTTAGTGCTCTTCTACAATCTTGTTGATCTGCTTCTGTTGGATAGAAGGGTATTAGGTCGAGGTTGAAGTGGTTGCAGTGTTATTCTCTTCTAACCAGGTTGTGAAGAGGCTAAAATTTGCAGTATGAGAGATCACTTTGTGGCACTACTTTGTTGGTACAGTAGTCGAAACTACCTCTGGTATCTTGTAGGGATGACCCGCTCGGGTAAAAATGACACTACGGGGTTGAGACTCATAAAAAACATGATGCCTCCACATATATGGCTGGCCTAACATAACATCATATACTTCTAGTGGATAAACATCACACAATATATCATCCTTGAAGGGCTTGATGTCGTATGGCAAGCAACATTGTTGGATGACATGAATATCTTGTCCCTGGCGGAGCCATCCAATGTTGTATGGATATGGGTGTGGTGTTATCGGTAAATCCAATTGCTTGAGGAACTCTACTGAGATGAGGCTCTTCTAGATTCCATTATCAACAATAAAATGCAATGGGGTCCCCTTCACCCACATCTGTGAATGGAAAAGGTGCTCCCCCTCCTCAAGATCCTCTGGTTCTTCTGGTTGGATTGTTATGGTCGCGACAATAGCGTTGGGTTCTGCATCAATTATCTGTCTCCTTTTATTATTGCCTGAATCGTAGTTTGAGTCGAGGCTCAGATATTTTTCTTTGAGCTCGGCCACCAATGATTGTTTCAAGCAGCATTCATCGGTGTTGTGCCAAGGGATTTTGTGGAAGTCACACCACTTCCCAGTGTCCTTCTTCATCTTCCCATTTTTACTCTTTTCTTGTAGATTGGACTGGTTGTATTGAGGTTGACTATTCTGTGGATTAGGGATTCCTTTACTATACTTTGGTTGTTGTAGCTTTGCAAACCCAAATTCCCACTTGTTCTGGTGCTTAAATTTTTGCTCGATTTTGACGGCATATTGATAAGATTCTCCCAATGATGAGATGTCCAAAAACTACATTTCAGTTTGGATGTACCTGTGTAGAGCCCTACAGTATTTTAGAACCATATGTCACTCAAAGTATTTGATATCCAGCTTGGTGCGCAAGGTATGGAAGATATTTTTGAACTCCGACACAGTTTGGTCCTGCTTTTTATGCAGCGTGGTCCATCTCATGTATGTTGGCATGTTTATAGGCATAATGTGCTTGTCATTGATGGTAAGAACAACAGCGAAGATGGTATGTTTACAAGAAATGAAAGAAGCAATGACGACAAACAGAGAAAGAATAAGTTCAGGAGGAAGAGAGAACAGTATGCAGAGATCAAAGCTTAGAAGAGATAGCGCTTTGCGCTCTTCAGAAGTGCAGTCGAGGTCGAGGAGAAGGACTCATAGGAGGAGCAAAGGTCGAGACCTTTGAACACTTAGAAAACCTTCTAAGTCCGAGAAATTAGAAAGCTTAGGAGGAAGAGCGACAGTGGTCGTCAAATCAATGTCCAAACAGGAGGAGCCTGCAGAAAGATCGAGTCGTCGATCTGAGAACATGACCGACGAACAACCATTAGTCTGGGCCTAAAGATGTGAGGAGTTTACACTCAGGAAAGTTTAAGATTTGAAATCTTTGGAATGTGAAGTTCTATCAGCCGTCGGATCAATTTAGAGTGGAAGGACAGGATAAGCTAGCAAACTTGCATCACAGAAAGATCGAGCCGTCGATCCAAGATCCTGATCGAACGAACAGCATTCACTTCAGATATAGAGATGTGAGGAGGTTACGCTCCTAAAAGTTTGAGATTTGAAATCCCCGAAATGTGAAGTTTTGTCAGCCATCAGATCTAGAGATCAGACATTGACTATTAGATCATGGAGATATACATCAGCAAATCTCATCCTCGAGGACATGTGGTAGACCACGTCAGTAGATCACATCAGCAAGGACATTGGGTAGACCATATTAGCAAGGACACGTGGCATAATCAGACAATGAAAAATGTCAAGTTGATTTAGCATTTTAGGTATGTGTAAATCACAAATCCGAGTGACACGTGGTAGTTTCTCGGCTTGTGACACATCATCGAGTGACGCAAGAGTTACGTCACTACGGGAGTTTTTCTTCGGGAGTTTTACCACTAGTACTTGCACAAATACCCGAAGTCCCGAATGTCAAAGACCCAAAGTGGATATGAGTCGTTCGATCTGAATATCACTTCGGGTTTATTCTCGATCATTGATCGTGTAGCAGGATACATGTCAACAGATTGTGAACTCTGGGTGAAACTTCTCTGGGAGAACATGAAGGAGAAAAGTTTGAGATTGCCAAAGGCTGAAGTCCCAGAGCGAAGGATAGTTGTTGGATTAAAGAGGACATGCGTCAGTAGATTTTCATCTCTGGGAAAACGCGAAGGAGAAAGGTTTGAGATTGTCGAAGTGTTGAAGTCCCAAAGTGAATGAGGATTGTTGATTTGAGGAGGACACATGGCAAGAATATGTGGACTCCAGATAAACGTGTTCTAAGAAAGCGGAGGTTGAGAATTGAAATCTCCGAAGTCCAGAGACCCGAAGGAGATCTTGACCGTTGATCCGAGAGGGACACATGTCGTTGGGTCGTGGACTCCAGGTGAAATTCTCTAGGAGCAAGCGGAGTTTGAGAATTGAAACTCCCAAAGCCCTAAAGGCAAAATCAATCTCGTCTGTTGGTTTGGAGGGACACGTGTCATCTGATCGTTGATACCAAGGATTGTGCATGGACAAAGGAAAGAATATAGATTTGTCGATTGAAGGGGACAGATGTCAGCAGATCTTCCATTCCATAAGATATTCAGTTAGCAGTAACAGGGTTTGAGATTTGAAACTCTCGGAGCCTGGATCACGAAGGAAACCTCAGTCGTTGATGGAGGAAGGAGAGATCTAGTCCGTAGACTTGAGAGCACACAAATGAACCGTCCATTCAATAGCAGCGGCAATATCGTGAGATCGATGGTCATGCTCCATTGCGGGGCTAGAATATGCTCGGGCCTTAATTTTTCATGAGTGGGCCACAATTGAAACCATGGTTTTGGAGAAAGGATGCGTGGAGGCTTGTAATGAATTGCGAGGAGAAAAGTGGTTTTCCCTCAAACCTCCTATGGACACGCCTGCAATCGTGTGCTCATATGAAGCTCATATACCAAGGTCATCTCGTGAAATGAAGCCAGCGCTCACTAGACATAAATCGGGAAGCGCCTTTTTGAATAAGCGCTTGGTCATCGCCGGTGGTCACACGAAGGAAGGGTCTTAGAAGCCAAATAAGCCATAATTGACTAGTTTTCACTGACAGAGAAGATGAATAATTTCAACTTCCAGAGAATCTAAGGAATCTCAGCATAACGCCAATTGATGACGAGCGCAATATGCATAACTGCCAGAGAAGATGAAGAGTTGTGATGATGATCAGGTAGATGACTCGACGTGACAAAGACATGCAGAACAGAGAATTGAATGAGATCCACGAGTTAGCTATGCAGTTGTGAGGAAGAGATGCAGTGAAAATCATGCAGAGGTGGGGCATGAAGTATGCACAAGGTGCACAGAGAGTATAAAAACGCAGAACATAGAAGAGATTGTGCGGCTGTTGAGTGTTGTTCATATGGGTAGAAGCATGCGGTGTGTAGGATCTGAAGCGTAGAAGAAGCAAGGAACAAAAATTCATATATGAGAGAAGAACAGAAAGCACAGCAAACTCGAGGAGAGAGACACTGATGCAGGCATAGCAGAGTAGTGCAGCAGAATAGTGATGAGACTGGTAAGCCATAGATAAATGTTGTCTCACTGTGATAAAGTTGTAGCAAGCAAAGATTTATATTCCAGGGTGGTAGGCAGGTGCGAGGAAGGACTGTTGTCCTCAGAGTTTCAAGTGGGTTCTTGAACACAGGGAGTTGTAGCTTCCATCTAGTTGCAGTTGTAAAAACCAAGGTGGAAAGGTGGTGCAAGGGAGAACTATTGTTCTCTGTTATACAAGTTGGTGCTTGTGTGAATGGAAGTTGGTTCTTCCATCCAATTGGTGTTGGAACACTTAGGGATTTGGTGCTTCCTTATAGTGGGTTCTAGAGAAACCAGGGAGTTGGTGCTTCCTTCTAGTGGGTGCTAGAGAAACTAGAGAGTTGGTGCTCTCGGCAAGTTGCAGTTTGTAAAACAGAGGTTGTAGCCTCAAGAGGAGTTGGATATCATAAGAATGATAATGTATAGAAAATACATATTACTTATCATATCAAGAAGAAGAGGTTTTTCCCTTTATGGGTTTCCTCAGGAAATATCTGTCTCTGTATATTTCATGTGTGTGATTGATGTTGAATATTCTATTGTTTATTCAGGAAATATCTGCATTATTGTGATCGTCATTGAGTGTTCTATAAAGAGTTTAAAATGGGAATAATTGTTTAAGCATAGTAACAACACTAGAATTGAGGATAGGTAAAGATAAATCCAACACTAGAGAAGCTTCTTTTAAAGCATATAAGAATGAGGAATCTGAGCCTAATGAAACTGAAGAAAAATTTGTGAGAATACTAAAGAAAGGATCAGGCAAGTACCAAGGCAAGTTTCCCTTCAAGTGTTTTAACTGTGGAAATATAGGTCACTTTGCATCTAAGTGTCCACACAAGAAGCAGGATCAGAATTCTGAAGGTGAAAAGAAGTGCAAACCCATGAGATTTGGTTAAAAGAAAAGTTTATGTGCAAACAATAATGACTCTTCAGAAGACACAGATAGTGACTCTTCATGTGAAGATAAGGTTAATGACTTTGTGCTTATGGCCAAAGAGGATTATGATAACCAAAACATAGGAAGTGATGTTAATGATGAATAATTTGTGGTTGATATGGAAGGTGAACTAATCAGTGCCTTAGAAGAGATTGACAGACTCAGACTCGAGAAGAGAAAACAAAAATAGTTGTTGATGTAGTTTGAAAATAATGCTAAAAAACCTGATGAATACTTTGCCCTACTAAAGGTGGAGTAAGAAGAGGGAAAGAAGATAGAGGACATCCTGAAACAACAGTTATCGGAAAATAAGGAAATATGTGAAGCCTTGGAAGAAGAGGTAGTAAAAACTAGAAAAGAGATGGAGAAGTTTAAAGCATTGTATCTCCAAAATCTTCCAATCATTAAAGTCTCAACAGAACTAAATGACATTCTAAACAAACATATATATCCTTTGTTTAAAATTGGTTTAGGCTATGTAAGTGGTTCAAGCAAAAAAGAGCCAGTAAAGATGATCAAATTCCAAGTCAGCAGACAATCAAACCATGAGAGTACTATGTCACCAAAAGATAATAAAGAAAAGATTATCCCTGATCAAAAACAAAAAGGTCAGAAGATGGAGAAACAATTGCCAAGAAGAATGCCACCCTTCAGGTACCAAAATTTCTTCTATGGTTACTGCTTTTACTGTTCTAATTTTGGTCATAAAATTGCAAATTGTCAAATTAAGTTTAGAGACATGCAATTGAGGAGGTCAATAAATAAACAATCTTTACAACATAGAACTAAGCAACCAATGAATAGAAAACATAGCACCAATCACTTTGACCTATTGAACAATGAGCTCGAATGTTATAACTGTCATAACTTCGGCCATAAAGTTGCAAACTGCCATCTGAAGAATTACAAAATAGACGCAAAGATAAAACCCTTAGCTAAAAATTTCAGCACATGGAAAAAGAAAGATAGTGAAAATTGTGGTCTAGTACTTTCAGCTCAAAAACAAAAAAGACCCCTAGTATATAGAGAGTGGATGTTCCAAGCACATGACTGGAGACAAGGATAAGTTTATGTCAATAAGTAAAGGAAAAAAAGGAAACATGACCTTTGGAAATGATGAACCAGGTAAAAACAAGGGTAAAGGGATGGTGAGTTTAAGTAATGGCAAAGGAAAATCCCGGGATGTCCTGCTTGTAGATGGGCTGAAACATAATTTTCTCAGTGTAAGTCAAATGTGTGACAGAGGATGTGAAGTGGTGTTCACTTCCAAATATTTTAATATAAAGTTTGTAAATTTAGGACAAGTGGTGGCTAAAGGCATAAGGACAGATAATAATGTATATGTGTTGAAAGAAGATAGAGAAGAGTGTCATCTAAGAAAACACGATGAGAGATGGTTATGGCATAGGAGACTTGGACATCTAAAATTTGACCACTTAATCAAGTTCAAAAATCTTGAGGCATTAAAATATCTTCCAAGAATATCAAAGCCACAAGATTCTGTGTGTAAACCATGTCAAGTAGGAAAGCTAACAAGGACACAGTTTAAATCCAAGAACTCTACTTCAACAGAGAAAACACTCCAATTAGTTCATATGGGTCTATGTGAACCATCAAGATAGGAAGGCACAGGGAAGGAAAACTACTTCATGTTGATCATTGATGATTACTCCAGACTCACTTGGGTTGCTTTCCTCAAAGAAAAATCTAAAGCATTTGAGAAATTTAAAATATTTAAGGCTTTAACTGAGAATCAAACATGCAACAGATTAAAGGTTGTGAGATCATATAGAGGAGGAGAATTTATGTCAAGTGACTTCAAGGAGTTCTTTGATAAACATGGGATCAAAAGAGAATACACAATCCCAGGAACCCCACGGCAAAACGGAGTAGTTGAGAGGCAAAACAGAACAATTCAACAAATGGCCAAGTCAATGATGAATGAGAAGCACATTGGTCAAACCTACTAGGTAGAAGCAATACACACAACAATCCATATTCTTAATAAAGCTCACCTCATACCACACAGTGACAAGACACCTTATGAACTGTGGCATGGAAGACCTGCTACAATCAAACACTTCAAAGTCTTTGGGAGTAAGTGCTACATAAAGAATAATAATGAGAATCTTGGCAAGTATGATGACAGGGTTGATGAAGGCATCTTCTTGGGGTATGCTACAAATAGTAAAGGATATAGATGCTATAATAAGAGGTTGCATAAATTGGTTGATTGTATTGACACAAAAGTTGATGAAGGAGTCCCAGTAAGAGAGGTGAACAATAATGAATCAACAACAGAGGATATAGGTGAAGTTGAAGTTGAACAGGTCCGAGAATCAGAACAAGAAGACTCTGAGTCAGATGAAGATGCAAATACTTGGGAAAACTCAAATCAGCAGACAACATCAAATTCTTCCTCCCGAATTACTCAAAAGAATCATCCTGCAAGTCAAATAATTGGTGAGAAATACAAAGGTGTACAAACTAGGAGAAGGATAATCAAAAACACCGAGCAATCACATATAGCCTTTGTATCCATGGTGGAACCCAAGAACTTCAATGAAGCCAGTGAAGATGTAAGCTGGTTAAAATCAATGAATGAGGAACTGGACCAAATTGAAAAGAATGACACATGGGAACTTGTTCCTAGGCCAGCAAATAAAAATGTAATAGGATCCAAATGGGTCTACAAAAATAAGATGAATGAGAAAGGAAATATTGTAATAAATAAGGCTAGATTGGTCTGCAAAGGATATGCTCAAATAGAAGGATTGGACTTTGACGAAAAATTTGCGCATGTAGCAATATTAGAAGCTATTAGAATGTTTCTTGCCTATGCTTTTCATAAGAAGTTTAAATTCTATCAAATGGATGTCAAGACAGCTTTTCTAAATGGAGATCTAAAAGAAGAATTCTATATGTAACAACCAGAAGGTTTCCAACTGTTAGATAACCCTAACTTTGTCTGCAAGCTAAAGAAATCCTTATATGGGTTGAAACAAGCTCCTCATGCTTGGTATCACAGACTGGATACGTATCTACAAGACAAAGGGTTCAAGAGAGGAACAATTGACAACAATTTATATATCAAAACAGAGGGTAATGATCTGCTCATTGTGTTTTTCTATGTAGATGACATCATCTTCGGTAGTAATAATGCTTCATTGGTACAATGGTTTGCTTCTTCCATGCAATCTGAATTTGAAATGTCTGTGATAGGGGAACAATATTTTTTTCTTGGCCTACAAATTACTCAGAGGTCTGAAGGAATATTTCTTTCTCAAAAAAAATATCTAAGAGAAATGTTGAAAATGTTTTAAATAGAAGATTCTAAACCTATGAGCACACCTATGGTCACTTGATGTAAGTTAAGCAAGGATGATGATTCACTTGATGTTGATTAGAGTTCATATAGGTATATGATAGGAAGCCTATTGTATATCACAGCATCTCGTCCAGACATAATGCATGTTGTTGGAATGGTAGGAAGGTATCAGGATGCACCTAAATAGAGTCATTTGTTAGTTGTCAAAATAATATTCAGATACTTGAAAGGAACAATGGACTACGGCCTATGGTATCCTAGGAATTATAATTTTCAACTATCAATCTATTCAGATGTTGATTGGGATAACTATGTGGATGAAAGGAAAAGCACGAGTGGTGGTGCATTCTTCTTAGGAGATTCCCTTGTATCATGGTTGATCAAGAAGCAAGGTTCCATTTCCTTATCAACTACAGAAGTTGAATACATTGCAGTTGCCACCTGTTATACCCAAGTGTTGTGGATGTTTTAGACACTTGCAGACTTGGAGGTAAATTATATTGCATCGATCCCAATCCATTGTGATAATACCAGTGGAATTAGTGTGTCAAAGAATCATGTCTTTCACTCCAAGGCCAAGCATATACCCATCAAGTATCACTTCTTGAGGGAACAAGTAACCAACTCTATGGTTTCTTTGCATTATATTCCATCCAAATATCAGATTGTTGATATCTTCACTAAACCGCTTGCACAAGCTCAGTTTGAGTATCTACACCAGAAGTTGGGCATGACCCCACTATCAACCTAAGAGATTCCATCCTGTCAGGGGGAGTATGTATTGGTTGAATATCTGATACCTCCAAAAAATACTGCAACAGCTCAGGGGGAGCATGCTTTCTTTGACATTGATGTCAAAGGGGGAGAAAAGGAGTGGTCTAGATTCTATAGTTGGATAATAGTGCAGCCTTCAGGGTTTCCATCAATGCCAAAGGGGGATATTGTTGGCATGTTTACAGGAAGAATGTGCTTTTCATTGATGGCAAGAATAGCAACGACGATGGTATGTTTACAGGCAAGGAAAGCAACAATGATGGAAAACAGGGAAAGCATAAGTTTAGGAGGAAGAGCGAGTAGTATGCAGAGATCAAAGCTTAGAAGAGGAAGTGCAGCCAAGGTCCAAGATAAGGACTAGCAGGAGGAGCAAAGGTCGATACCTTTGACCACTTAGAAAACCTTCTAAGTCAGAGAGATCAGAAATCTCAGGAGGAAGAGTGACAGTGGTTGTTGGATCAGTGTCCAGACAGGAGGAGTGTGCAGAAGGATCAAGTCGTCGATATGAGAACATGATTGACGAACAACAATTAGTCCAGGTCTAAAGATGCGAGGAGTTTACACTCAGGAAAGTTTGAGATTTGAAATCTCTGGAATGTGAAGTTTCGTCAGTCATCAGATCAATTTCGAGTGGAAGGACAGGATAAGCTAGAAAAGTTTTATCATAGAAATATCGATCCGTCGATCCAAGATCTTGATCGAACGAACAAAATTCACTTCGGATATAGAGATGCGATGAGGTTATGCCCCTGAAATTTTGAGATTTGAAATCCCCATAATGGGAAGTTCCGTCAATCATCGGATCTGGATATCAGGCATTGATTGTTAGATCAGGGATATCTACATCAGAAAATCTTGTCCTCGAGGACATGTGGTAGACCACGTCAGCAAGGACATGTGGCAGACCATGTCAGCAAGGAAACTTGGCAGACCACGTCAATAAGGACACGTGGTGCAATCAGACAATGACAACTGTCAAGTTGATTTAGCATTTTAGGTACGTGTAAATCACAAATCCGGGTGACACGTGGCAACTGCTCGGCTCATGATGCATCCTTGAGTGACGCAAGAGTTACGTCACTCCGAGAGTTTTGCTTCAAGAATTTTACCACCAGTACTCGCTCAAAGACCCAAAGTCTCGAAGTCCCGAATGTCGAAGACCCGAAGTGGATACGAGTCGTCCGATCTGAAGATCACTTCGTGTGTATTTTAAATCGTTGATCGTGTAGCAGGATATGTGTCAACAGATCATGAACTCTGGGCGAAACTTCTCTAGGAGAACATGAAAGAGAAATTTTTGAGATTATCTAAGGCCAAAGTTCCAGAGTGGAGGATAGCCATTGGATTAAAGAGGACACACATCAGTAGATTGTCATCTTCGGTAAAATGTGAAGGAGAAAGGTTTGAGATTGTCGAAGTGTCAAAGTCCTGAAGTGAATGAGGACCATTGATTCAAGGAGGACACGTGGCATGAATCTGTGGACTCTGGCTAAAAGTGTTCTGAGAAAGCAAAGGTTGAGAATTGAAATCTTCGAAGTCCGGAGACTTGAAGGAGATCTCAACCGTTGATCCGAGAGGGACACGCGTTGTTGGATCACGGACTCTGGGTGAAATGCTCCAAGAGCAAGAGGAATTTGAGAATCGAAAATCCCGAAGCCCAAAAGGCAAAATCAATCTCATCCGTTGGTTTGGAGGGACACATGTCATCTGATCATCGAGACCAAGGATTGCGCATGGAAAAAGGAAAGAAGACAGAGTCATCGATTGAAGAGGACAAATGTCAGCAGATCTTCCATTCCGAAAAATATCCAGTCAACAGTAATAGGGTTTTAGAGTTGAAACTCTCGGAGCCCGGATCACAAAGGAAACCTCAGTCATTGATGGAGGAAGGAGAGATTTGGTCCACAGACTTGAGAGGACAGATCTGAACCAGCCATTCAAGAGCATCTTCAAGATCATGATATCGACGGTCATGGTCCATTGTGGGGCCAGAACATGCTCGAGCCTTATTTTTCATGAGCAGGTCGCAATTGAAACCATGGTTTTGGAGAAATTACGCGTGGAGGCTAATAATGAATTGCGGGTAAAAAAGTGGGTTGCCCTTAAACCGCCTATGGACGTGCCTGCAATCGTGTGGTCATATGAAGCTCATAGCCCAAGGTCATATCGTGAAATGGAGCCAACACCCACTAGACATAAATCGGGAAGCACCTTTTTGAATAAGCATTTGGTCATCGTCGGTTGTCATGTGAAGGAAGGGGCTTAGAAGCCAAAGAAGCCATAATTGACTTGTTGTCACTAACAGATAAGATGAACATTTTCGACTGCTAGAGAAGCTAAGGAATCTCATCATAACGCCCACTGATGATGAGCGCACTATGCATAACTGCCAGAGAAGATGAAGAGTTGTGATGATGATCAAGCAAAGGACTCGACATGACAAAGACATGCAGAACAGAGAAGTGAATGATATATGTGAGTTAGCTATGTAGTTGAGGAAGAGATGTAGTGAAAATCATGCAAAGGCGGGGCATGAAGTATGCACAAGGTGTTAAATTTTTAATTAAAATGAAGTACCAAGGCAAGTGTTTCTCTTCCCTAGGCGCCTAAGGGGATAAATTTCCGAATGTGGGTCTTAGTCAAATTAATTTGTGAGATGCAAATTAAAAGATAAATTTATGATTAAAGTGAGGGTGAGTGAAGAGACACCAAATCTCAGCCACCCATCTAATCTAATCTCAGTCGTTAGATTAGAAAACTCCTCACCTTCCCTCATGAGGTTGATTAAGGCAAGTGGGTGCACCCATTCTTGGGTAAGAACTTGAAGAAATCTTGGTGAGAGGCCAAGAGGCTCTTGGTGAGATGCCAAGAGAAAGAAGAAGCAAGAGACTCTTGGTGAGATGCCAAGAGGTTCTTGGTGAGATGCCAAGAACAAGAAAGTTGCAGCATTCTTGTTGAGAGAAC
>ML799496.1:255607-288497 GCA_009831015.1 Picea engelmannii | reverse complement strand
GCAAATTAAAAGATAACTTTATGATTAAAGTGAGGGTGAGTGAAGAGACACCAAATCTCAGCCACCCATCTAATCTAATCTCAGCCGTTAGATTAGAAAACTCCTCACCTTCCCTCATGAGGTTGATTAAGGCAAGTGGGTGCGCCTATTCTTGGGTAAGAAGTTGAAGAAATCTTGGTGAGAGGCCAAGAGGCTCTTGGTGAGATGCCAAGAGAAAGAAGAAGCAAGAGACTCTTGGTGAGATGCCAAGAACAAGAAAGTTGCAGCATTCTTGTTGAGAGAACAAGAGAGAGCAAGAGAGAGGTCAAGCTGAGAAAAGAGACAACATTTGTTGAAGGAGAGAACGCATCCCAAAGCAAAGAGAAGTACGGATTTTAGACAACAAGGAAGAACAGGTCGTACCGTACGGATTTGTGGAGGTCATACAGCATGTAATGTGCACAGAAATTGAGGAGGACAGCAGCTGCAATTTCTGAGAGTATTGGCATGCATTCCAAGGCTACCATACAACATTTGTTGGCACAGAAATTGAGGTCACTGCTGTAATATATTTCTGAGTGTATTTTTGTACAGTTCATACAATCTTAGCAGAGTTTTGGCACGAATTTCGTGACAGTCCGTACAACATTAATTGTCGTACAGTTGTACGAATTTCTAGTTCAGAAATTGAGGAGCAAAGCTACAGGAATGTCCAGATAAGTTTGTGTAAATATCTGAAGATGAATATGCTGTAAAAGAATTTCTCAGAAGCTCATAAATAATACAAAGCCCTCTCTCACTGGTTTTCCCCTTGTGGGTTTTTCTAGGGTCGAAGTTAGACCAAAAATATTTGTGTCTATATTTTCTGAGTTTTGCATATTGTTGATATTTTATTTCTGCGTTGAAAACGATGTTCAGAATCCTCATGTTTCAGTTCTAAAATGTATTTCTGTTAAGTTTTTATATGCTGAAACACCACTGAGTATATGCTAAAACACAAGGCTGTAGTATATGTTGAAACACAGTGCTGAGTCATATGCTGAAACACTGCTGTGAGTATATGTTGAAACACAGTGCTGAGATAGATGTTGAAACACAGTGCTGAGATAGATGCTGAAACACAGTGCTGAGATAGATGCTGTAACATAGTGCTGAAACACAGTGCTGTAACATATGCTGAAACACCGCTGTGACATATGCTGAAACACCGCTGTGACATATGCTGAAACAGTGTTGAAACTAAGTTTGGCATTTAAATTTGGTAGAAAATTCAGTGAGACTGAAACTGGGTGGGATTTTGAAAAATTAACACAAGGTTCACAGAGAGTATAAAAACACAAAACAAAGAAGAGATTGTGCGGTTGTTGAGTGTGGTTCATACGGGTAGAAGCATGCGATGTGTAGGAGTTGAAGCGCAGAAGAAGAAAGGAACAGAAATGCATATCTGAGAGAAGAACAGAAATCGTAGCAGACTCGGGGAGAGAGACATTGATGCAGGCATAGCAGAGCAGTGTAGCAGAACAGTGATGAGACTGGTAAGCCATAGATAAATGTTGTATCACTATTATAAAGTTGTAGCAACAAAATATTTATATTCCAGGGTGGTAGGGAGGTGCGAGGGAGGATTGTTGTCCTCAGAGTTTCAAGTGGGTGCTTGAACACAGGGAGTTGTAGATTCCATCTGGTTGCAGCCAAAAAAACCAGGGTGGCAAGGTGGTGCAAGGGAGAACTATTGTTCTTTTTTATAGAGGTTGTTGCCTGTGTGACTGGAAGTTGGTGCTTCCATCCAGTTGGTGTTGGAACACTTAGGGAGTTGGTGCTTCCTTCTAGTGGGTGCTAGAGAAACCAAAGAGTTGGTGCTCTCAGCAAGTTGCAGCTTGTAGAACAGAGGTTGTAGCCTCAAGAGGAGTTGGAGCTCATAAGAATGATAATGTACAACAAATAAAGATTACTTATCATATCAAAAAGAAGAGGTTTTTCCCTTTATGGGTTTCCTCAGGAAATATCTATCTTTGTATATTTCATGTGTGTGATTGAGGTTGTATATTCTATTGCTTATTCAGAAAATATCTTCATTATTATGATCGTCATTGAGTCTTTTGTAAAGAGTTTAAAATGGGCATAATTGTTTAAGCACAGTAACAACTAATTCACCCCCCCTCAGTTGTCCAACAATGTATTGGTCATCATAGTTGGCCACAGGTTAATATTACTCCTTGACTGAATCCATAAAAAAATCTCAAGTGGGCTCAGCCCAAAATATTCTAGACTCCTCTGTGGAATTTTACTCCCAGTAAATTTCCCACCAATGTTTGACATGGGGGAGAGCCTTAAGGAGCACGAAAGTGATATTTTCTCTATCGGAAAAATTGTGAATAGAGAAATAACCTTCTAGAAATTTTAACCATTTTTCCAAAGCATCTGCATCAATCTGACCTTCAAATACGAGAATATCAAAATTAACTTGTACCTTGAATGGAGTATCGTCTCCAAAGTGACTTCTTGACGAAGACACGAATATTATTGTCAACAATCGTTGAAGGATTTAGGAAAAATTGTCCAACATCTCGTTCCTCTGTTGCACGATGGATTCTGCAAGCAATAGATTGATGGGATCTTCTACTCCCACATCTCTCTTTTCTTCCACCATGGGAGGTTGCTTGGGTTGGTGAGAGTGGTTGTCCTTAGGAGAAACTAGCTCGAGACCCAACTCTCTATACCTTGACCTCATCGAGAACATGCACTAAGAAACGACAATGATTAGCCTGCTCTAATACCACTGATCCAAATTATTTTCAAAATGAAATGAAGACAAAGATATAACAATGAAATATATAGAGATATTGCAATAAACATAAAGATACAATATTGCACAATTTTTATTAATGAGAGACTGTATAGAAACTGTAAAATTACAGAGTGAATAACTCACTAGAATGGTGGCATCTTATCTCTGAGAAGAGATGTGATGGCTATGTTCATTCGCAAGAAGATGATGATGATTACAATGAGGCTCTAGAGGCATTTTTAACATAAAGAAAATCCAAAACCCTAACTCTAGAGGATGAAACACCAAAAGGTTTGTGGACCACGATGGGGGTAGTTGGTATGTCAACATCCCAAGGGTGTAAATTTTGCATATGATCTTCGTTTGGGGTGCACGATAGCTCATTTGAAAGGTCTATCTGAGGAATACACATTTTTCCATCACACTGGCTAAAGTCTACATTGTGATTGTGGCAGACCCAAAAAACATTGTTTAGGGCCTCAAAATGACCTCAGAAGTTTAGGATACGAAAAGCTGTAGAAAAGATGCCAAGCTGGAAACCCTTGTTTTGAGCCAGTAGAATAGGTGGGTGGCCATCAATTTCTGCCTGGATGATTTTGATGCTTAAATTTCTGCTCGATTTTGGCAGCATATCGATAAGAAACTCCCAATGATGAGATGTACAGAAAATTAATTTTGGTTTGGATGTACCTATGTAGAGCCCCATGGTATTTTAGAACTAGATGTCACTCAGAGTCTTTGATACCCAACTTGGTGCGCAAAGGTATGGAAGGTATTTGTGAACTCTATCAATGTTTGGCCTCTCTCTTGACACAGTGTGGTCCATCTCATGTAGTAGTCATCATAGTTTCCAATAGGGTAATATTGTTCCTTGAGGGCATCAACAAAATCCTCCCAAGTGGGTCCTAGCCCAAAAATTGAATATCATCCTCGACATGTTTCTCAAGAGAAACAAGCTCGAACAAAAATATTTACACCTTGACCTTATCGGGAACATGCACTAAGAAGGACAAGGAGCAGACTGCTTTGATACCACTGATCTGGATTATTTTGAGAACGAAATGAAAGAAGAAATATAGAATAGATATAACAAGAAGATACATAGAGATATTGCAAGGAACACAATAATACAGTAAAACAGTAAAACTCATATTCTATTAACGACTATCTGGAATACAAAAGTATGTAAAATGCAAAGCACATAAGCTAGCTAGAATGGTGGTAGCTTATCTTTGAAGAGACATGTGTCGGCTATGCTCAGTCACAAGAAGTTGATTACAATGAGGCTCCAAAGGTGTTTTTAACATAAATCATAAATGAGAAAACCCTAAACATCCAAAACCCCAACCCTCGAAGATGAAACGCCAAAAGGTTTGTGGGCCCCAATGGGAGTAGTTGATATGTCAACTTCCCAAGGAAGTAAATTTTGCATACAATCTCCATTTGGGGTGCTTGGTACCCTGTTGGAAAGGTCTAGTCAAGGAGTACACATTCCAAACATCCCAATGCATTACATTAGGGATATATTGGGCATTACCAAGTAAAAAAAACATCGTTTAGGGCCTCAAAAAGGCCTCGAAAGTTTGGGACCTAAAAAAATGTAGAAAAAATACTAAGATGGAAAGTGTGATTTGAGCCAATCGAACATGTGGGAGGCCACCGATTTCCACTGGATCACTTATAGAATCAATACATATTAACAAAATTTCATCATAATTTCTTCTAACCGAGACTTGAGCAACTAATATATGTTGATTGGCTTTCATTTTCAATGATCTTGTTTCTTTTGAGGACATACTAATAGGAAATTGACCAAACTTCAAATAAAAGATTATGGGTTTATACCATTCAGATGTCGACAATGATGACTTTGGTGAAATATATATGTATGAATTTACCAAATCAATTCATGTCATTGACTTACATAATCCATATCCTTTGACAACTTTTAAAGGTTTGATTTTGATATCATATTCTTGAATTTTAGCAAGCCAGTTTGCCCATTTTCCTTCTCTCAATTGTTGATTTAGTAGCTTCTTTACTGGAGAGGTTGGGACATATGTTATGAAAAGAGATGATAAAATGTATGTCTTGAATGTGATACTACTTTGACCAGAGAGAGATCATGCTTTTATATCTATGAATATCTTAGTTCATAATCATGCAATATTTTTCTCATGAAACTTTTTGGCAATTCTTATCCTTTTGAATTTATGTGTGTTAATATGGAAGCAATAGTCTCTTCTGTAGCAAAATAATGTGATACAAAATCTTAATCAAAATTTGGGATGATAAGGACTGGAGTAGTAATGATTTCATGCTTGATTCTAGTAAATGTTGCTTGAATTTCTCGAGTCCATTCAAACTTCTGGTCTTTTTTCAATAATATATTGATGGGATTCAAAATTGTAGTGTAGTATGGGACAAATATTTGTACAAAGTTTATCTTTCCAAAGAAAGACTGTACTCCCTTTTTTGATGTTGTGGGACTTAGATCATTAATTTCCTTGATTATTTATGGATCTATATATATTCCTTCTTTACTAAATATGTGTCCCAAGAGTTTTCCCTCTTATACTACAAACAAATATTTTTGGGGATTCAAAGATATACCATACAATCGGAAACATTCAAATACTTCTCTTAAGTGCTTGATATGCTCTTCTCTAAACTTGGAATGAATAATCAAATCATCTTGATAATCAACCATAATATTCCCAATCAAATATTTGAAAACACGATAAATTTCCCTTTGGAAAGTTGTTCCAACATTCTTCAACCCAAAAGGCATGTGATCATAAGAATAAGTATCCCATGGTGTAACAAAAGCAGTTTTGGGCCTATCTTCCTATGCAACTAGCACTTGGTTGTATACAAAAAAACCATCAAGCATAGACATTAAGGTTGAGCCAGTAACTTGTTGCAACAACATCTCCATGTTTGGGAGTGGATAATTATCTTTTATGCCCTCTTTGTGTTGTCGCTGCAACAAACCCCCTTTAATTTTTCTTTTACAAGCGAAAGGAAATCCCCCCCCCCTACTAAAATTTCAAACCTATTGCCTAATCCTCTACCGCTTGAGCCTAATGCTATTTCTTTGTTTTTGGAGTAGGCTACTTTGGGGAACAACGCAGGAAATGAGGCAGACAGATAAATAATGGACAAAAGGAAGCAGCACGTGTCAGGAAAGAGGGGAAAAAACGTGACAGAATGCAAGGAAAGTTGTGCACTGGGAATTAAGGAGAAGAAACACAGCGTCAAAGCAAGGAACGGTTGGATTGAAGACCAATCGTTCGAAATAAGTTATTTTGTGGACAAGCCTAATCCACTTAGGGTTATGGTTTTGGTAATCAATGTAATGGTTTTTTACCCACTTTTGGTAGTATAAATATGATGTATTAGGTAGATAGGAGAGGATATGTTTTTGAGGATAGTTGGAGATATTGTTGAGAACCTTTCTGAGTTTTGAGTCATAGTACTAGTTTTTTGTTGAGAGTTGTAGAGCTCAGATTGTATAAGTTTTGGAGACTTATGGAGTGTAACTAAGGGTCAGGTTGCAAGTTGTGGAGCTTGGTGCGATGTTGGTCAACCTCACCATTAATAAACCTATGATGTAATGTGTGCAACACCATATTTTGATGAATAATAAGAAGAAGTAGAAGATATTTGTGGACGTAGCCCAGGGGGGTGAACCAAGATAAAATATTGTGTCATTGTGTGAAATGGTTCCCTCTATGTGTTGCAATGCTTATTATGTTGAATGAATGAATGAATACATACATCTGTTAGAGTTAATTTACAGTGTGCACTAGAGTAGACATGTTATTTTATGCAGAATGAATGTTAAAGGTTAAAGGAATGGTAGATATGAATGATGGTAATGAATGGTGAATGTTGAATTAGAAAAAGTATAAGTAAGTAATCCTAACATCCCCATGATTTCCATCCCTTCCATGATTGTAGAAATTTCGGTCCTGCAATCACCCATAAGCCATCTCGGATGAGACTGTGTTGTGCACTATGTGTGCAGTGTTGCCTTCTGGTTTACCAAAGGGGCTGATGGATTCTAGGGTTTTGTTGGAGAACTAAGGTAGAACTCGGGTCAGCCCATACATCCAAAAAATGGTTCTGTTGTTGGTTGGAACTCAAAATAATGCACTAGAGGGGATCTGATGCAGAGAATTCAACGATGGAAAGGGATGTTTAGGCCATGGAATCCAATGAACAAAGAGATTGAAATATGGTTGGCGACAAAGAAAATCGATTTTGCATAGAAAGACAATATAAGTTCCAGGTATACACCACACCAGTATTTGCAGAGGTATGTGTTTATTGATTTGCATGAAGCATATTTCTGTTATTTTCCAGAGTTGTTACAAGAGTGGATATTGATATTGAAGGATACTCATCCAACTAATTGAATAAGGCCAGTAGAGTGGACCAATGAGAACATTGCGCAGTTGGAAAGCGTCAATAATAAATTCACTCGCGCAGTGGATTTTTGGTTAGAAAGTATTACTACAGGGTTTATTATTGAATTTGCAGTCAATACAACGAAGTCTTACACTTATACAAAGAAAGAGTTTCTTAAGGGACCAAGAGGAATGTACATTAGGTCACTTTACACATTGATCAAGACCTTATTGCATGATAAAGGAGTGATGACAATGGAGTCAGATATCTAAATCATTCTACGTGCATGGGGGATATGGGGGAAACACTAAGGAAGATATGAGATATGGAGAGGGATCTAGAGAGAGGCCAGAAGAAGGAAGCAATGGACCCCATCATGATGGATGAGGAACATACCAAGGAGATATTGAGCAGAGCAGGAGTGATGCGTAGCGGAAGACCCTACTAGTATAAGATCAATAGGAAAAAGAGGGCACTATCCGAGAGAGAGGGCTTGGACAGTGATGAGGAAGAGGTAGGGGATATCCATGCAACAGGGAAGATTGAGGAAATATTACATGCCACATATGAGAGGTAAACCATAGGTCATAGTTTCGGTGCAGAAGAAGGCTCTCCATTCCAGATTTGAATTAATGTGGAACCCACAACCCCATGTGAGACTAAGACATTTGAAGAAGAAGAAACGTTCAGAAAACAAGTGATTAGTGGTAGAATGTTTTTAGTAGGGCATGGGTGTAGTGGAATTTTTAGAAAAAGTATAAGTTCAGCTAGTATAATTCAAGTATCTACACCATGTGGAGGTGGTATTACAACAAACTTCACAATGGTAGGACAAGATCGAATGATTCGATTACTAGAGTTGCGTGGAGAAGGGTCGGATGACCTAAAGAAGCATTGTTTATTTGTGAGAATATTTGGGTAGATAAGCATATTACAGATGAAGATACAAAGGTTGTGCAGTTGGAGACCGCACACTGGATTGGTATATGGATCTCGCAGTAAATAATCCAGCGGGAGCACCTAAAACTATTGCAAATGTGAAGAAGCAATTAATCAATGATTTTCAACGACCTAGTTCAGAGGATCAGTTCATGAATGAAATGATAGAGATTAAGCATAAAATAGGTGAGTCAGTTTGGGAGGTTGACCACAATTTCAAAAGGTTGAAAGGTAATTTGAAGTACCCTATTACTGATATGCAACATAGACATTTATTTGTTAACTCCTTATTGGAACATTTGAAGTATCCATTGAGGGAGAAAAATTTCCAAACTCAAGATCAGGCCTTGCAAGAAGCCTTGCAATTAGAAGAATATCAGTATAAGCATACAAATCCATTTGTGGAAGAGTTGAGAGAATATTTGAAGAACCTAACATTCCATTTGAATCAGAATAAGGGAAAGGAAAAAAAGGAAGATTTCTGGTGCAATTTTTTCAGAATAGAAGGTCATCATAAGAATGAGTGCCCAACCTTTGTACAGTACTTGGGGATAGGAATACTAAATAATTTACCCACAGGAGGACCATGGTGTGAGATATGTAGAACACATGGACATGATCCTTATCATTGTCCCATGATGCAGAAGTATCAAGCAATACCAAAGATTACATTTTGTAATTTTTGCAAGTTAGTTGGACATGAAGACAAGGACTGCAGAAACTTGGAAATAATGAAGGAAAGGACATCAAATACTTATAGGGTGTAGGTTGAATTATTGACAGGACATCCTACGTAGAAATCACAATATAACAACATGTAGTAGTTTGCAGCGCAACCATAAAATAATAGCGTGCAACAATTTGGAGCACCACCACAGTATAACAATGTGCAACAGTGTGCAGCGCCACCACAGTACAGTAATATGCAACTGCATTAAAAATAAGCGCCACAATATAATATTCTGCGTGGAGATAACCAAGGTTATAGATGAGGCTTCTGAGGAGGAGGTCATAGAGGAATAGGATTTGGAGGAGGTAGAGGACCAGTAGTTTGTAACAACTGTCAAAAACTTGTACACTATGCAAGAGATTTTCCACAACCACCTGTGACATGTATGTATTTTCATGCAGCAGACCATGAAATAGAATACTGTCTAACACTTATGGTAACGTGAAAAAATTTGGAGCACCACCACAGTATAACAATGCGCAACAATGTGCAGCGCCACCATAGTACAATAATATGCAACTGGAGTATAATCAGGCACTACAATATAATATACCACGCGAAGATAACTAGGGTAACAAATGAGGCTTCAGAGGAGGAGGCCATGGAGGAAGAGGATTTGGAGGAGGTAGAGGACCAATAGTTTGTCACAACTATCAGAAACTTGTACACTATGCAAGAGATTGTCCACAATCACCTGTGACATGTATGTATTATCATGTAGCAGACCATGAAATAGAATATTGTCCGCCACTTACGGTAAATATAAAAGACAATAGGAATCAGAACAATCAAAATGTCCAATGGATTGTTGTGGAAAACAAAGAATAGGATGGGAAGAATATCAATATAGGGACTATAGGTGGAGTCAAGACAGGAGCATATGTAGCAAAGAAGGATCAGGATCAATACCAGTGGGTCAAAAAGAATACAACACCCCAACACAATTTTGATGCGCACAAAGAGAAGGAGACATTCAAGGTGGATAGACAGAATATTCTGAAGGAGAATATTGTTTCAACCTCAGGTACAAATCCAGAAGATTATGTACCAATTTATCACATGCCTCCATTGTTTGATCAGACCAGCAAAGATCAACCATCAAAACAAGTAAGTAATATGAGAAACTTTTTTGGGTCTTGTGTGAAGTTGTTGAATGAAAAAATCTCTTTAAAAGTATTATATAATATGTTAGAGAAGTGAAATTCTGGAGAATAGATGAAATTAGAATAGAAGAGAGTCAATCAGGTTCGTAAGAAGAGAAGAACAAGTAGGGAATTTAGTTTGAATTCAAACATTGGAGATTTCAATATGGGTGATATCATATTAGACTTAGGGTCTGAAGTAAATGCTCTGCCTAAGAAGACAAGGAAAGCCATGAGATAACCCACATTGGGATTTTAACCTATTCAGTTGAAGCTATCAAATCATCATAGAGTGGTTCCAATTGTTAGATTGAAGGGGCTACTAGTAGATCTAGATGGTGTGTGCACCATGGTAGACTTTGAAGTGATTGACATCGTATATAACACTTAACCATATCCATCATTGTTGTGTCTAGATTTGGATTTTGATAATCATGATATTATTAACTTGAAGACAAGAAAAATTATCTTTGAATCAGGAGAATAAAAAGTTATTTTTCCATTGGATCCTTCAGAGGGAGGAAGGTATGTTGAACCTGTGACGAAAAATTTTATTACAGAAGACATAAATAAATAGTATAGAACTATCATGTGTGAAGAGGATTACATCAACCCAACTAAAGATGGAATACTAAGTTGGAGGAGCATTAGTTCTTGTGCTTCAGACTCTGACACGGGACCAGATAACTAAAAGCAACGATTACATGATTTATCTACCAAAAGATGTGCCAGGATGACGCACGAGAAGAATGAAAACCTCCTACTTTTTATGGTCAGAATGACTTAGAAGAATTTTAATGAAGTTTGAACTAGAAGTAGTGGAAAATAAAAGGTTACCAGTACTATATATGGATTTGAAATAAACACCTACACGATGGTGGGGAACTCATAAGGAGAAGATCAATAACTAGTATCAATGCAAGAGGTTACTACACATCAGATTTGGCATAGAATAGGAGAAAAAATATGCAGAGAAGTATGATGGAATTGGACAACAAAGAGAAAATGTAGACAAATGTATAATTTAGTGGATATTGGTACCACCAAAAGAATGGCCACATAATTTTATTCACACAATAGAAGGCATTCCAAGGAATTGGTACACAAAATTGGAACAATGTAGGGAAACTGTAAATTGGGAAGAAATGCAACATAATTTTGTGATCACATTTTCATTTTAACACGAGAGTCCATAAATAGATACAACATTGAAGGTGGTAAGAGACATGATTTTTGAAGAACCGGAAGTGGAAATTGTGACAGCCTATCAGAACTAGAAGAGACAGACAGTCAGACAGTTGGTACATTGTTATCATGTCATAGAAGAAGAAGACCCAAAATAAGAAAACCCACACAATATTCAGATCCCAGAAGTTGAAGGGGAAATAGAGGTAGAAGGTCCACAATTAGAATCAGAAGATTATGGTGCACCATTGAATATCAAGAAGGTAAATATTGGAACAACATAAAACCCAAAAATTGCAAGTATTGGATATTATTGGGATAATCATACCGTAGAAAGAATAACAAAGTTATTGCACGAGTACAGTGACCTATTTCCAGGGACGTTTTCAGAGATGAAGGGATTAGCAGGAGAACTTGGAGAGATGAAGATCCCTTTTAAACAAGATGCTAGACCAATAAGACAGAGACCTTACAGGTTGAATCCAATGTATAAACAGAAAGTGAAGGCAAAAATTGATAAGATGCTAGAGGCTAGTGTCATAGAACCCGTGGAAGAATTAGAATGGATCGACCATATGGTAGTCCAGGAAAATAATCAAGGGGGAATCAGTATATGTGTAGAATTGAGGAAACTGAATGATGCATGTTTTCCTTATCCCTTCCTTACCCCATTCACAGATGAAGTATTGGAGAATTTAGGAGGTCAAGAAGCATATTCATTTGTTGATGGGTTTTCAGGGTATTACCAGATCAGGATAGCACCAGAAGATCAACACAAGACAACATTTGATATAGAATGGGGATCATATCAGTATACAGTGATGCCTTTTGGGTTGAAGAATGCACCTGCAATATTTTCAAGGGTAGTAGTAGATGCCTTTAAGTATTTTATTCATACGTTTTTGGAAGTTTACTTGGATGACTGGACAATGTTTAGTTTATTGAAGGACCATGTTGAAGCATTAATATTGAAGTTAGATAGGTGTAGACAGTGTTAGATTTCACTGAATATTAAGAAATGTATTTTCAACGCACCTTTTGGAATCTTGTTAGGGCATGTGGTGTGTAAACAAGGTCTATTGGTTGATCTTGCTAAAATTGTTTTCATAGTGAATTTACCACGACCTAACTCATTGTGCTAGTTAAAAAGTACACTTGGTCATACATGGTATTACAGGAAGTTTATAAAGGGATATGTACAGATTTATGTGTTGATGGAGAAATTGTTGAAGAGGACATTAAGTATCAGTGGAATGAGGAGTGCTAGCAGAGTTTGGATATATTGAAGGAGAAGATGGTGACAATGCCAATTTTGGTGTTTCCAAATTGGTCAAAGGAATTTCATGTGCATGTGGATGCATTTGCAATAGCACTTGGAGCAGTATTAACACATCCAGGAGAAGGTGATATAGATCACCCTATTGCATTTGCAAGCAGGAAGTTGTCAGATTTAGAGAAAAACTACAATAAAAAAAAAATATAAGGATTGGCTATGGTATATGCATTCCAGAATTTCATACATTACTTGTTAGGACAACACTTTAATATGTTTACAGATCATTCTACTCTTATATATTTTGTTAATAAGCCAGTGTTGGGGGCAAGAATATGCATATGGTTATTGTTGTTTCGGGAGTTTGACTTTGAAGTTGTGGTGAAACCTGGAAGATTGAATGCATGACCATATCATCTATTAAGGATAACTAATGGAGAGGAACCAAGCAGTTTAGAGGATAATTTCCCAGATACACAACTATTTTCAATACACATTGCTGATGAATATTTTGTTGACATTATTGAATTTTTTAGTACATGATTTTCACCAAAAGAATTTAATATTATGGAGAATAAGAACTTGGTATTCATAGCTGCAAACTACCAACTTATTGCAGGTCACTTGTATAAAATTGGTGTAGACAACATTTTGAGGAGATGTGTTATGGAGCATGAAAGACATATCATTTTAGCAGAAGCACATGAAGGAATAGCTAGAGGGCACTATGCAGGGAAGGCTACTGCGCAAAATATATTATGCGCAGGATTATGGTGGCCTACAGGTCACAAAGATGAAAAGGAGTACTGCCATAATTATGATGATTGTCAAAGGGTTGGAAAGCCATCCAGGAGGGATGAGATTCCATTAAGACCTCAAGTAACTTTAAAATTGTTTGACAAGTGGGAAATAGACTTTGTAGGACCAATTAATCCACCAACCAGATGATAAGGAGAAAGGTATATTATTACAATGACAGAGTATTTAACCAGATGGGCTGAAGCAACAATAGTGAAAGATTGCATCGTGAAAACTGCAACACACTTCTTATTTGAGAAAGTAGTCACAAGATTTGGATGCCCTAGAGTTCTGATGAGTGATCAAGAGACTCATTTTATTAACAATACAATCCAGGTAATGACTGAAGAATTTGAGATACATCATCAAAAGAGCACTCCTTACCATCCCCAAGCTAATGGAAGAATGGAAGCATTTAACAAGATATTGGATAATTCCTTAACTAAGATTTACAATGTGAACATGGATGGCTGGGATTTGAAGGTACCAAGAGTACTATGGGCTTATAGAGCTACATGCAAGAAGCTAATAGGGCAGACACCTTTCAGATTGGTGTATGGATAGGAAGCAGTGGTTCCCTTGGAGTATTTGATACCTAGTTTGCGCATTGCATCTATCACAAATTTGACAGAAAGAGGCACAACGCATGAAATATTGGCTCAACTTATGGAATTGGAAGATGAAAGGATCATAGTTGGTTTCCATCAGGAAGTACATAAAGAAAAAGATAAAGCTTGACATGACAGACATATTACGAAGAAGAAATTTAAGCAAGGAGATCTGGTTCTCCTTTATGACAGTAAATATTTGTAGCACCTAGGGAAGTTCAAGATGCATTGGCTAGGGCCATACGAGATAAAGTCTATCACACATGGAGGTGTTGTGTAGCTGCAGGATTTAGCAGGAAAGGAGATTCAACGTTTGGTAAATGGTAGTCGATTGAAACTATATAGGGACATTCAACCTACCAACCCTCGGTAATTGCAATGCATAAATTGGACTTGTACATATTTTATATAGTAGGAGTTAAAAGAAGAAGAAAAAGGAAGAAAAAAAGTGGAAAAATGAGAAAAATAAAAAAAGAAGTAGGTAGATGGATAAGTGGTAGACATATAGTTGAAGGTTATCGCACGTAGCAGAAGATATAAATAGGTATGATAGAACCTGAGAACACTGGGTGATAGAAAAAGTAAACACATCACACCAGGATGGAAAATGATCGGAAAAGTGAAAATCGATGAACGAAAAAAAGAGGGCGCATCAGAGAATTTATGACAGAGTTTATAAAAGGGGAAAAGCTTGGAAAATGAAAACACTTGTGTGATTTTGAGTAAATAGGATAAAAGGAGTGAAAGAGCGAATAGGTTGTGATTGTGTGAAAATATTTTGAATCCTCTAAGCCGAGATTTGTAGTGAATTTTTCCCGAGTTAGAACAATGACGCCGCCAAAGTTCGGAGGACCCATCCAGTTCGCCAAAAGGACGAGAAGCACCAAAAAACCAATGGAGGATGCACCCAGATTTGTAGATACGGATGAGATCCTAAAAACATAAAGTGAGTCAAACATTCTGACATTGGTCAAGGAACATAACCCAGAAGAAGGAGAAATGGATGTAAAACATGAATAATTTTGAAACCCTAGTGCAGAAGGAAACCCTAACATAGAAAAACCAGGGGCGGATCACACAGAGGAAGAACATAATGAAGAAGATGATGAATAGACCGAATCAGATGAACCTAAGGCAATAAATAATCCTAGAACAAAAGAACCCCCGGAGGTCGAGGAGGACAACGACGAATATCAAGACGCATAGGAAGAGATAGAGACAACAAGTCCATCAAAGAGAAAAACGAGGCCAGTCGTAACAGCAACACACATGGAGATGTAGATATCACTGTCATTGCCCCATATTCCAAAGTTGGTAATTGTTGTATAATATATGTTGGGGTTTGGTTCCAAGCTGAGATACGTAGACCACGACGTGACAGAAGTAGCTAAATTTCTAGAGTTTGCGCAGGATGTTTACATGGAGAACAAGGGAAAGGGCCCATTAGAAGACCTCATTTTTTAGCCTAAACAGTGGATAGTAGGGCTGTATAACTCTGGCATCATGAATTTGCTGGAAATCCCTCACTTTGGTAGGGGGAAGGATGTTAATTCATGCATAAAGCAACTACTAGCAAGACTCCATGGACGGTTTTTGTGGATGGATAGACTTGTCCCGATTGATGTAGACTCAATTGTGAAGATTATCGGGCTGCCAACAGATGGGGTGAAACCTAAGTAGTATTTAGATGATAAAATGAAGGAGAAGGCCATTGCAGAGGAAGTAAAGGCTCAATTTGGAACTGACAGGGGAAGCAAGGGCATGATCATCAAGAATATAAATGACCCAGCCACCATATTTGGGACAAATTTGATGGTCTGTAAGTTACTTAGAAAGTGTCGCAAGGAAGAGGCACCGGCATGAGTGGTAGTAACAGCCGTGTTGTGCACGAAACGGACGGTTCTCAGTTAGGCATCGTATTTACTCAACCTATTTTTAGAATATTGCAGAGATGCGTAGGACTCTAGGACATAGTTCCGCTATTCTTAGTTGTTGGTTTTGATAGATTTAGTAGGATGGGAAGAACCTAAGTATTCAGCCTTCTGTGACAAAAGAGGAAAGTGTTTTTGATTAGTTGGTTTGGTTGTCATTGATGTCAACCCTTGAAGCAAGTCTGGTAGCTCCAACAATATGGTTAATGGAATTAATATTTTTTGATGTATAATGGTATGAATATTAATATATTTGTAGGTAAAACTATTCTAGATGGATAGTACATGTTATGTCATTCCTAGTGATATGTGGAATGTCACATAACTCCTCACGGTTAGAGAGTTATGGACTTGTAAATTTGGAGAACCCTCATGTGTTATCTAGAAATTCAAAGAAGTTCAATTACTCTAGAAACTCCTAGAAGAAGTTGACTAGTCAAGTGGGTGAAACTAGGGGTTAATCATGGGTTAAGTTGTTGCAATAAGAATATAATTAAAAATAAATTAGTTTCAACTAGAAGTGGAGATTTTACTATTTGTGGATAAAGTGGTTATAAGTGGACAAGTGGTTAGATTTGGGTTATCCCTAAAAGAAGGAAATTGGGTTAAGTTGGTTAAAAGGTAACCCCTTGAGGAAGCTTCATGGAAGTATAAATAAGAGAGGAAGGCTCTCCTATTAGTACGTATTGAGTACATTGAATTTCTATTATTGTATAAGGTTTATTGCAGGTACTCATTGATACATATGAAGTTATGAAAGTTTGAGGTAGCACTAAGGGTTGACGATGAAAGTTTCGGAATTGTAGAAATACCAACAAAAAAAATCTTGGTTTCGAGGTGTACACGGGCTGCAGTGAAGAAGGGCACGTACGTACGTAGGATGGAAGTATAACAAGGCACATACATGTGGGAAAAGCCATGAAATCTTGATTTGTTGAGGTTGATGAGTTTTCCAGGTTCTCAGAGTCTAAAAGTAAGCACCCAGGAAAGTCTACAATGATTAGGCAAGTAGATCTACCTATAGATTCAAAAGGTATGTCATATTCTTATGTGTAGTTGGATATTGTTGTCTTCATGAGATATGGTTATGGGAGTTTGAGGTTTTTCCCTAGAGAGGGTGTTCGATGAATGGCACTTATGGTATGAGCTAGATCTACAGAAATACAACACTGGTATGTTGGTATTATTCATTGGTTCATCTTTTTGATTCAAGTGTTGAGACATAGTTGTATTTCTTGGTACATGGTTGAGGGTTTTGGTTGTGAAGTAGTTGTGAAGTTTTTTGTATGGTGTGAGGTTGCATATCAGTAAGAGTTTGATGTCTAGTCCATGTGAGGACTATTACACTTGTTTATGATCATACACACGTGTATGGAACATGGCTAAAGAGACATAGATGCATTTGATTAAGGAATGAATAAGATGATGTATGCACAGGGCACAACTACATATAAGACACAGTGACAGGTTACAGGTTGATTTGATAGAGGCAAAAAAGTTTATGAGTTTCAGAAAAAGTGAAAACCCTATCTATTTGAAGGTGTATGTAGGATGTAGTATAGACAGGCCGCGTACATACGTAGGTTGCAGTATAGACAGGGTGCGTACATACAAGAGCTGCAACATATAGAGGTAGTGTACCTATAGGTATTTGTTGGTACAGGATGAATTTTGGTACATGATTGATTACAAACTATTGGTACAGGTTGGTTACATGTTGTTGGCACAGATTGGTACAGGTTTACACTGGTAAATATCACAGGGAAAGTGTGGAACCGGTTCCATCATTTGAAACTTATATTCAAGGCAGTTGGATAGGGAAAGGATAGGTGGTTGTAGCCACTTTCCAGTTGTAGCCGAAGACCATAGGGGGTTGTAGCCTCCTTTGATCCGGATTATTTTCGACACGAAATGAGAGCGAAGATATAATAAAGAAATGCACAGAGATATAGTGGATATCCAATAATATAACAGAAAAAGTATCAGAGATGCAACCATAAACACAGATATACAGTAATACATGATTTATATTAATGAAATAAATGTACAGAGACTGTAAAAATACAGAGTGAAAGACTCCCTAGAATAGTGGCAGCTTATCTCTAAGAAGAGATGTGACGGCTACTCACATACACAAGAAGAATATTACAATGAGGCAATGAAGGAATTTTTACAATAAAAAGGAATGCCAAAAACCCTAGACATCCAAAAACCTAACCCTAGGAGATGAAGCGCCAAAAGTCATGTGGGCTCTGTTTGGGTAAGTTAGTACATCAACTTCCCGGGGTCGTAACTTTTGCATACGATCTCTGTTTTAGGCGCATGATAGCCAATTGGAAATTTATCCTCAAGGATATTCACTTTAGGTGCAATATCGAAGGAACTTGCATATTGCAAACATTTTTTCCCAAAAAACATCGTTTAGGGCCTCAAAACAGCTCTGGAAGTGAAAACTGCTAAAAATAGTAAATTACCAAAATTGCCAGAAAACTGTTTTGAGCTAGTTGGAAAAGGTGTGTGGCCACTGATATCCACCTGGATCAATCCTCCCTCATTAGGAAGAAATGGTCTCCATTGTGTTGAGTGCCCGAGGGAGAGGAAAAAGCGTTTGTTGAATCTGAATCTTGGTGAGTTGCTTGCCTTGTTGGAGACGTCGCACTGCTCAGTTTGTGGAAGTCTATCACAAACCTGTTGAGGTTGAGGTTGTTCAACAAGTCGAGCTACATGAGAGGAAAATGTGCATAAGGAATCTTTGTGCTTTGTTGCAACCTTGTCGACCTGCTTCTATTGGATAGAAGGGGCCTGGAGCGAGGCTATAGTGGTTGCAGTGTCCTTTTGTTCCCCTTCTGAAAAGATTGTGAAGAAGTTGAATTTTGCAGTATGAGATACTACCTTGCAACACTTTTTAGGTGGAACAATAGTTGGAACTACCTCTAGTATTCTGTAGAGATGAGCCCCCAAAGTAACAATGACACTACGGGGTCGAGACTCATAAACAGCATGGCATCTCCACATATATGGTTGGCCCAAGAGAACATCACTGACATCCAGTGGGGAAACATCACATAATACCTCATCCTTGAAGGTTTGCATGTTGTATGAAAATCAACACTGTTGGCTGACACGGAGATCGAGTCCTTGGCGAAGCCACCCGATGTTGTATGGTTGCGGGTGTGGTGTTGTCAGCAATCCCAACTGTTTGAAGACCTCTGCTAAAATGAGGTCATTCTGGCTTTCGCTATCAACAATAAAATGCAACAGGGTCCCCTTCACCCACATCTGTGAACGAAAATGTGCTCCCCCTCTTCAGGATACGTTGGTTCTTCTCATTGAATTGATGAGGTTACGACAATAGCAGTGAGGTCTGCGTCAATGATTTGTACTTTACCAGTATTTTCATAATCATATTCTGAATCAAGGTTCGGCTCCTTGTCTTTGATCCCGGCCACCAATGACTATTTTGATCAACATTCATCAGTGTTGTGCTAGGGGATTTTGTGGAAATCGCACCATTTTCCGGTGTCCTTCTTTGTCTTCTCATGACCCTTCTTTTCCTATGGCTTGGACTGATTTTCGAGAGACTGTTTGTTAGGGTTGTCTTTGTCATACTTTGGTTGTTGCAGATTTGTAGACCCAAACTCCCGTTTGTTCTGGTGCTTAAATTTCTGCTCGATTTTAATAGCATATCTATAGGCAGCACCGAGTGATGAGATGTCTAGAAAATCCATTTCATTTTGGATATATCTATGTAGAGCCCCACCGTATTTCAGAACCAAATGTCGTTCAGAGTCTTTGATACCCAGCTTGGTGTGCAAGGTATGGAAGGTATTGGTGAACTCTAGAACTACTTGGCCCCTCTCTTTCCGCAGTGTGATCAATCTCATGTACTGGTCCTCATAGTTGCCAACGGGGTAATATTGTTCCTTTACTGCATCCACAAAAAAATCCCAAGTGGGCTCGGCCCCATATATTCCAGACTCTTCTGTGGAACTCTACTCCCAGTAAGTTTCCCACCAATGTTTGACATGGAGGAGAGCCTTAAGGAGCACAAAGATGATCTTTTCTCTGTCGAAAAAATTGTGAACAGAGAAATAACCTTCTAACAGATTTAACTATTTATCTAGGGCATCTGCATCTATCTAACCTTCAAATATAGGAATATCAAAATTGACTTGTATCTTAAAATGTGAGGTGCCTCCAAAGTGGTCGCTTGATGAAGATGTGCCTGATGTTATCAGGAGGCATTGAAGGATGTGGGAAAAATTATCCATCATTTCCTCCCTCTATCGCGTGAGAGCTTGCTCAAGCAATAGACTTATAGGATCGTTTGCTCTATCGTTTTCATTTTCTTCTGCCATGGAGGGTTTCTTGGGTGTGCGAGAGAGATTGTATTCAAGAGATACAAGCTTGAGACCTAACTTTCTATACTCGGACCTCGTCGGGAACATGCACTGAAAAATGATCAAGAGCAGCATGTTGTGATACCACTGATCCGGATTATTTTCGGCACGAAATGAGAGCAGAGATATAATAAAGAAATCCATAGAGATATTGCAGATATCCAATAATATAATAGGAAAGTATCAAAGATGCAACCATAAACACAAATATACAGTAATACACAATTTCTATTAATGAAATAAATGTACATAGACTGTAAAAATACATAGTGAAAGACTCACTAGAATGGTGGTAGCTTATCTCTAAGAAGAGATGTGACGGCTACTAGCATTCGCAAGAAGATGATTACAATGAGGCTCTGAAGTCCTTTTTACAATAAACAGGAATGTCAAAAACCCTAGATGTCCAAAAACCTAACCCTAGGAGATGAAGCACCAAAATTCATGTGGGCCCCGTTTGGGTAAGTTAGTACATCAACTTCCCGGGGTCGTAACTTTTTCATACGATCTCGGTTTTAGGTGCATGATAGCCCATTGGAAAGGTATCGTCGAGGACATTAATTTTAGGTACAATATTGAAGGAACTTTCATATTTCAAACATGTTTTCCCAAAAAACATCGTTTAGGGCCTCAAAGCAGCTCCGAAAGTGAAAACTGCTAAAAATAGTAAATTACCAAAATTGCCAGAAAATTGTGTTGAGCCAGTTGGAAAAGGTGGGTGGTCACCGATATCCACCTGGATCATCCTTCTTGTTATAGCCAGAGAATTGGGGAGTTGGAGCTTCCCTCAGGTTGTAGCCTAAAAATATAGGGGGTTAGAGCCTCCTTCCAGTTGCAGCTGGAGAATAAAGGAAGTTGGTGCTTCCAATGAATGTAATCATTAAAGACGTATAAGAAAAAGCATTATGTGGTTTTCTCTTTCATTGGGTTTCCACGTAAAAATATTGGTGTATTGTGTATGTGTATGATTGTTCATTTTTCATGGTTTATTTGATCTGCACTTATTGAATGATAATGGTATATTGAGCATAAAGATAAATAACACTTACATACTGTGGTTAAAAGGATTAAAAAATTATTTTACTGATTCACCCCCCCTCTCAATAATCCAACAATTGGTATCAGAGTAGGTTCCTTCATAAATCGGTTTAAGGTAGATCATGGAGAGCAACAGTATGTACAAAAATGGAATACCACAATTTGATGGACATAACTATGCATTCTAGAGCATAATGATGAAAACATATGTGTTATCACTGAAATTTCGTCTGCACATGGCGACAAGAACTCCACATCATCAAAACAGCAATGAAGTCACTCATGGCACTGAATTAATCTCACAACACTCCAGAAGGGCAAAAAAAACTATACAAAGTAACCAAAAATTGAAAGGTGCTTTACATCAGCTTGATGCGTGCACATGCGCGAGACAAAAACGTGTTTTGCACGCATGTGCGCCCGACGCGCAACTGTCCACACAAAAAGCCGCGCATCTGCTAATACGGTGCATTAATTACATAGGTCGGCCTCTCGACCGCCTACAGACCGGCCCCCAAGGTGATTTGACCCTCAAATCAGAGTCGGATCTGCAAAAACGGTGGATTAAATGACCTAAGTGAACCCTAATGCGCCCCTATTCACACCTGGAGAAGGTTACAGAACCGCCCTTGAAACTGCTATAAAAGGCTGTGAGGACTCATTGTTTCAACAGGGAATTCGAAGCATCGTTGCGCTGTCCAGATGACTCATAGCTCAGCCTTTGACAAACAACTCATCAGCAGTGTAACCCAGAGTTCTTTCATCACTCAGTTCAGTTCTATTCAGTTGTAAGGAAAGCATTGTGTTGAGGGCCCCGAAGAGCCTTCCGCTGGAGGGAGAAGGAACCCCTGGTCCCTCTCTTCTRCGTGCGCTCTGGTTTCAATAAAGCACCTGCCTGAAACCTTTGATGACACTTGTGTCTGATGTTTAATGTTCTTTGTCCATTTTCATAGTATTATTTGCTTTCAGTTCATAGTTAGATTATAGTTTGTTTTTGTTTATATTAACCCTTTTGCTCCACAGCATCTTGTTCTGCCTTGCCAAGCCCAACAGGGCATGCTAGCGTTCCTATTTTTGCTCACCCGGTGACGATTCGAATGCGAACAATATGTACAATCACAGGGATTTGAGGTTTGGCAATGAGTTGTAGATGAATCTAAAGAACCCATCGTTCCTCCAAAAAATGAAAATGGAAGGAAACTCAGTCTAAATAATTCAAAAGAAAAAATTTCTCTTATGAATGGTCTTGGTGATTCGGTATATGGAAAAGTTATGCATTGCAGCTCCGCAAAGGAGATTTGGGACAAACTTTAGAATGTTTATGAAGGAGATGCAAAAGTTAAGGAAACAAAGCTTCAAACTTATAGAGGTCAATTTGAACAACTGAAGTTGAGAATATTGCAGCTTACTTCTTCTGAGTTGGTGAAACATTGAATGCAATCAAAGGATTGGGAGAAGAAGTGGATGAATCTATAATTGTTCAAAAGGTACTAAGATCTCTTCCAATGAGATTTGATCCTAAGATCTCGGCACTAGAAGAAAGAACATATATGGATTCTATAAGCATGGATGAACTACATGAAATTTTCATAGCCTATGAAATGAGAACCGAACAAGAGAATCCAGTTACAAAAGAAGCAACATTCAAAGCATCCAAGAATTCAAAGAAAAAGGGAAAGAAAAAGACAAAAGAAGATAGCAGCAATAGTGACATCTCATAAGACAATGAAGAAGTGGCAAACTTCATCGGAAGACTAAAAAGGGGAACCGACGACATATATAGAGGTAAGCTTCCATTGATTTGTTTAAATTGTGATGGTATTGGTCATTTTTCTAACAAATTTCCTCATAAGAAAAACAAAATAAATGAAAAAGATTATTCAAATAGTAAACAAATATACAAAGGAAAAAGAACCAAAAAGAAAGTCTTCAAGAAAAGTTTTGCACCAAAGAAGACAACTCCTCATTAGATGAAGATGAAGTCAGTGAAAGTGAGACAGAAAGAGTTATATTCATGGAACTATAAGACTCCTATAAAGAATACATCAAAGAAGAATATGAAGAGGCATAAGTTGACTACAGAGAAGAATTGTTGAGTGCCATGGATGTTATAAAAAGGGAAAAGAATAAAAAAAATCACTACATGAAGAAATAAAAAGAAAAGAGGAAACACAAAATTCCAACTCTGAATAATTAGAGCAGATGATCTCTAATTTAAAAATTCAAGTTGAGGAAGACAAAATAATCGAAGAATCGCTCAAAGAATAGTTGGAAGAAAAAGACAAGATTATTGGAAATTTGGAAGCAGATATTGTCACATTGAGAAAAGGCCTTCAACAAAAAAACATGTAGAATAGCTCTAAGGTTTTGGATAAAATTATCAACAGTCAGAGGCCACATCATGACAAGTCCAAGCTAGGATACAATCAGACAGAAATAGGCTCAAGCTCCAAAACTACATATCAAGAAACAAAATCAAGAAGTTATGCAGATATAGTCAGAGGATCTCCTGACAAGGAAGAAAAAAAGAGGTTTCATCACATAGATGTTCCACCACCCAGAAGATTTAGATTCCAGAATCCACAATAGTTGGAATGAAAAGGATTTAAAGAAGAAGATGGGTACATAAGACTAACTCTTTTCAAAATATATTCAACTCCTGGGTATCAAACTATCTTCTTTGGTTTATGTTATTCATGTAATAATTTTAGACATAAAGTTGTAAATTGAAGAGAAAATGGTAGAAACATAATCAGCTATGAAATTCATGCACAAAATGGTTATCCAAGAAGATCTAGTGAAACACAGAGAATAAGCTACAACATGTTTGAATCTTTGAGAACTTAAGTCGAATGCTACAAGTACAACAACTTTGGACACATGGACAAATATTGTATAATGACAGTCTCTCCTAGAGAATTACAACAGATTAACAATAGTTGTGGAGAGGAACCTCAACAGAAAATATGGATAAGAAAGCATAATCAATATAACAATGAAGAATGTACACTCGCTCTACAAGCTAGACACAAGAAACGTGGTTGCTATGTTGAGAGTGGTTGCTCAAAGTACATGACAGGTGTTGGTCCTAAAGTCTACACTTGACTACTAAAGGGAAGATCTAGGCCACCTCAAGTTTTGGGATGATTAGGTTTTTATGAAATGATTTTGTTGGTCAGTTTATATATGGGTTTTTAAAGGATATGGACGTAGTTGGGCTAGCCGAGACTATCACTGCAAAGGTTTCTTTTAGTTGGTGGCACACATAATGATGAACAAGTAAATATATGGAAGAAATAAACAAAGGTAACACAACAAGAAATACAATGAGTTACCTATTGTGTGAAATTTCATACTTAAAATAATATTTCAAGGCCTAAAACACATACCCAGATACAAATAATCCAACAGGTTGCAATATAACTAATCTCTTTACTAAAGCAATAGTTGATTGTTAGGTTGCATGACAGTAAAAAGATCGATTAAAACAGTAGTTGAAAGGAAAAGGAAATGCACATTGTACACATTCCAAATGTGTATCCAAAACAAGACAAGAAGGTAAAGATATTTGAAAGAGAACACAATCTATCACCAATAGTTATATTCACCGGGTAAGAAACTTAAATAGGTTTCCTTGGAAAATACAGCTACAATCCTTATGCTTTCTTTCCCACAAAATTCAAACCCTCTTACCTTCAAACATTGATCTATTTATCCCTTTTCCAAAAGGGTTCAACCACCTTTCTTGGATCTAACTCAAAATTTAACTTCACATTACAACTAGATCCTACCAACAATTCAACTATCACTCCTTAATCATAATTTGTAAACATTGTTTGGACTTGAGTGGATCTGGTTTGAAGCATCCTATGACTTTTCCTTAATTCAACCTAAACAAAAATGTGGTTTATATAAAGAAGAGAATAACCACTTATTACAATTGATAGCAGTATCTTTAACTAAAGCAATAAAACTCTATAAGTGCAATTGTAAATAAAGATGATAGCTAAAGTGAAACAATTCCATTGCAAAGTCTTAAAAAAACGTAGTTGGTAGTTGACTGTGCATGGGTATCCACATATACTGAAACTGGAATCCAAATTGGAAGATATCCTTGACAAACTAAAGGCTAAGTTGGTATCGGTCTCAAACTTCTTCATTCTCTTTGGCAGCAATAAACATTTAACACTAGAACAAAACTTACCCAAAATTTGGCGAATTTCTAGGAAAAACGTCCTCAAAGGTCTCTTTGATTCTTCCAAAACGTGATACCTGTGTAAAAATTGAGAGAGGTTTTTGTGCATAGGTCAGTCATCAACAAAAATGTCTTTCAATTTTCAAAAATGAATTTCCATATGTTCGGAACATGCACCCAAAGAAAATGACTAAAACAGGAAAAAACAGAGCATTTGGCGAATTTCTAGAAAAACAGCCTCAAAGGTCTCTTCGATTCTCCCAACCCATGATACTTGTGTAAAATATGAGAGTTTTTTGTGAATGGGCTTGTTCTCAACAAAAACCTCTTTTAGGCTTCACAAATTCACCTCCACATGTTCATAAGACGCGTCAAAAGACAATGACAAAAACAGGAAAATACAGAGCATTTCATAAAATTCAGACAACGCCTTTTGATGTTTCTTCTTTAACCCCTAATACTTTCTTTGTAATTAGTGTTCTACATTTCAAAATCCTATTTTTGTTTTAGTAGACTCTGAATTTTCTGCATCATGTCATCATTTTCAATTTCTATAACTTTATGGTTTTTGAGGGATGGTTTAAATAGTGCCTTGGAGTTCAATATTAGTTGATTGGTGACCCTGGTTTTTCTATTGGGTTTGTTGGGAATGCCAAGGAATGATATTTATTTCCTCTTTTATTTCTTGGTTTCAGGAGACTCATTGATCATGGTTTCTACAGGCACAAACTCTGCAGCAATAATTTTGGGACTATGTTGTATAGTCCTCCTTTGGCTTAATGTCTTTGTCCTAGAATTTTTGTTTTGTTGCATGGTTGTAGACACTACCTCATCCTCATAATTCTTGGGTGACAGTGGGCCTATTTGTGTGAATTTTTCCTCTTGTTGTCTACACGAAACCTTGTTTCACTTCCTCTCTTTTATCCACAAGATTGAAATACCCTGACTCCAGTTAGTGTTTTGGTGTTCAGGCACCAAGAACTTGTTGTAGACCTCTGCTGGCAATTTGACCTTCTTGAACCATCATTCCCCGGTCACTGGGAGAGTGCGGGTTGCTCCAATAAAGTGATATGTAATATGGATTGTGGTGTCCCCGAGTTGGGTTTGGAACCCATCGAAATTTTGTGTGAAGAGCAAGGACACTCCTATGTGATGCCCTTCAAAAGAAAAAATGAAGTCGAACCATTCGACTCTGATAAACATATATCTGATCTCTAGAAAGGATTCAAACAGTTCAAGCCCATGTGGCTCTATTCCCATGAGCTTCCAGTGTTCTTGGGGAGAAACCACGGTGTCTATTGTTGTTACATATCAAAATTCCACACTTAAGTACCTCACCCTAAGTGTCGCAAGTGTAGTAAAATGTCGTATGCACCTTGGTAAGAGTCAAAAGTGTCTTTAAGTGGCGTATGCACCTTACTAAGTGTCACATGCACTTTTCTATGTGTTTTTATGTGTTTTAACATCTTGACACCATGAAATAACATTTGTCACAATCCCTAGTCAATGTGGAGGAGAAATATATCATATGAAGTTCAAAATACAATGCGCACATGAATTATTCATTATTATTCATAAAAAGGAAATTAACTTTGTGTGAGAATCCACCTCACATTTAGTTTCCTAATATCAAGGAGAAGTTGAGAACCTCATGGATGGTTGAGAGATTTTCTCAAACCAAAATCTTAATTTGGTGGATCTTGAGAGATATTCCCTCCTTAAAATCCTTGAGATATATTTTCTCCCTAAAATCCTTGAGAGATATTTTCCCCCTAAGAATCTTGGAGATCCCATTTTAGTGGATCTGGTGAGTGATCTTCTCCATGGTGGTTAAGCCTCCAAATCCTATATAATGAGGGTTTTCCATGGTGAAAGACACACAAACAGAGATATCAAACTTATTATATTGGGATTCATGCAAGGGTTGGACGAGGAGGACTTGGAGAGGTTGTTGCAACATCATCTGAAGATATTAAGTTTCCTTTTGAAGTTCTCATTAATATAATTGGCCTATTTCCTTCAAATATGTGTTTGCATGTGCTTGTCTATGCTTGTCTTTATATTCATAGATCGATCGATTTTGTTTAATCCACTAGAGTAGGAGATAGTCGTTTGTTTCTTGTTTTCCATCATAGGTACTATTTGCAGCTAACGAATTGGAGCAGCTTAGACAAACGTCATAAACGAGGTACATCATAATTCCCCTCCTCTCTTTTTCGATGGATAAAATGAATCTATAGGAATGGTAGTGTCCAAATGTAATTTTCTATCTTGGTAGAGGGGTATGTAATCCAAGGGAAAGTTCACATGTTCGCAGGGGAATATTTTTGTAACAGAAATTGGTGACTCCACTGGGGAAGGACATTTACTTGTCTTTCCTTGGATCGTATGAACCTTTGCCTTGTTTGGTTGATTGTTTTTTATCCTTCCCTCTTCCTTCTACTTCATCAAGCAGTAGTCATAGTTACCAAGCCAGTCTATGTTGAATTTTTTTTATTTTTTATGCATATTTTAAAGCATCTACAGGACTAGCACTCCCCCAGAGTGGCTACCAGGGCGTTGGTTATCTGATCAACACTCCTCAGTGGTCTCTTAGGGAGAATTCTAGCACTCGGTCTCTTTTTTTTAGGGGGCATTGATCTCTTGTTTTGAGCAGATCCAAGAGAATCTGCCTTGTTTTTCTTAGCCCTTGGTTGGAGGTATTTTTCCCAGAGTCTGTACTTTTGCTTGTGACTTTGTTTAGGTTGAGGATATGGCTCCTTATCACTCTTTTTGTTGCCTTGTTTGATCTAGCGACCTTTTCCAAATTGTGAGATTGATTCACCTTGTTTCTTCTTGGCTTGGTTTGAGTCTTCTGAAGTTTCTGGTTATATGATTGATTGAAAAGATCCGCAAAGGTTTGTTTGTCTTAAGTTACTTTTCAATTGAATGATTTGATACTTTATGCTTACCACAGCCTACCTTAGATTTCTCTTTCTTGCTACTCGTTTTGTCAAAATTGTTGAGTGGTTTCTCTTTCTCCTTATTAATTTTTGGATTCTTCTATGAACTTTCTTGTATCCATTGAATGCTTGTTGATTGTCGAGTCCTTGATTGAATGAGCTATCATACTTGTTTCTTCCAGTTCCCAGTATCCTGTGAGTGCATGATTTGTTTGAGATCCTTTTTGCTTCGTGTATTTTGTAACTGCATTCGGCTCTTTCATTTCGATTGAAAGTAATGGAGCGTTAAAAGATTTTCATTTTATTTCTTTATATATTATAATCAAACAAAGAAGATATTTGTGTTCTTGCTTTTGGATAGTGTAGTAGATTGCATATAGGTAAATTGAATTTTGAAATTGGGTGTTTTTGTTAAAGGAAGTTGAACCTCTTCTCCATCCCATATGTAGGATTCATTGATTTCTTTATATATTAGAATCAAACAAAGAAGATATTTTTGTTCTTTCTTTTGGATAGTGTAGTAGATTGCATATAGGTAAATTGAATTTTGAAATTGGGTGTTTTTGTTAAAGGAAGTTGAACCTCTTCTCCATCCTTTACAGCCGAAGCATTAGGTGCACCACCCACAAATCAACCTCATGTCGACCTTTCACATTCTTCACCCATCAGGTCTCCTTCCCTTTCTCCTTCTTCGCCTAGTGAAATCTCTAAAGCAAGTAGTTCAAATATTTTTTGTTTTCTATCTATAAATCTAACAAATATTGAATTAACTAGGCTATGAAACACATATGTATAGATAGTCAAAGGTGATCTAAACTTTCTAGTTTCACTAAGCATAAATGACAGAAATTAGAAACACAAAGAAGCTAACCTGATGTTAGTTCGTGAAATGTATCCAGGATTCTGTGTGAATAAAGAGCATCCAGCTACCATGCCTATGAGATAAATCTGCAATAGACTTATAGTGAAAATGTTCTGAATAAATTCATAACCTGTACTGGTAACCGAAGTTTAATAATAGAATAGGGAACACAAATTAATCATGTGATCTTATGATCGCAAATGATTACAGTTAGATAAACCTGAGTGTAACACATTCATTTCATTGTCCAATTAAATATCAAAGAGAAATCATAATATTCAAATCGAAGAAATGATCGTAGTCTCAATATCTGGAACAACAAGTCATGAACGATATTGTAAAATAGATATCCCGAAACATAACATATCAAGAGTCTAAAGCTACATGACATATTAATATATCAAGATTAAATAAATCAAAACGTTAATGAAACAACATCTACAGTGGACTAAAGCCGAAATTTGTACGTTGGTCCATAAGTCTTGAAAATCATTCATTCATAATTGGTTCCAGGCCAAGATGACTTTCATTTAAAAAATAGAGAGTATTTAAAGAGTTTTTTTTTTAAATCTGAACTTCCTATCTCCTAAGATAGGATCAGATCTTATAAGATCAAAGCATTACAAATATAGAGGGCCTAGAGCCACTCATGATCAAACTATATCTTCCAAAATTTATGAAAGTTTTTTCCTATTTATAAAATAAACAAAAGGAGATACTAATCAACTAGATCGAACATGTTCCATCCCATAAGATCAACATCAAATATACCATGTCCTGAAAAAAGAAATAGGAACAAGTTAGCTATTTTATTAACAAATAATTACTAGATTTTATATGAAAATGACTTGGCTACAGAATCTCACGATTTTGTAGCCAGTCTTATATTGGTAAAAGAAATCCAAGTTTAATCGATTTGATTTTAAAAAAAAACATGACTGTAATAAGAGGGAAAAAACCATTTTACAATTTAACCAAAACATGAATCAAGATATCTCAAAATTGATTACGGCCTTTACACTATCTGCATTCTTTATCACAATGTTGCATGTCTTATTAAGACGCTTGGTTTGTCTCTATTCATTTTCTTTGAGTTCACAGTTTTCTTTTATGAGTAATTCATTGTGGTTGGTGAGGGATTTAATTCTTGCTTGTAGAATGGAGATGTCATTATAGTATCGTTCAATCCAATGCAAGTAGACCTCACAATGCACAGAAGGAGTGATCTGTCAATGGAGCATATAGTTGGGTGTAAGAACATCAACACTACCTATTGTCGGCCCTTGACCGAGCTTAATACCAGTAAACCCCTTGCTATCCTCGAGACACAGTGGGAGATTGTTAATATAGTCGTATGGCTGATTAGGATCCGACTTATGACAATTGGGATCTTGTTCTGCGAGAAAATCCTCAATTTCGAGATCTGAATCCTCATTGATCTCGATCATATTGATCGAGCTCAAATGAGGCTTAAATCGATTACGCAGACTTCTCGAAATGAGTCGACCGGCCCTTTTATTTTGGAAACCTCACATTGCTTGCTTTTGTTTTGATTGTTTGCGAGGGTCTTTACTGTCTGATTTTACAGTAGGGTTAGGGCCAACAATTAATTCATGCATAGGGGTTTCTATAAACTCAGAACCAACATCCTGTTGCCCATATAAAAATTGATCGGGTATTGCCTCGTCACGAGGTTTTTCCTCCAAAAATTATGGCTTGCCACTTGAGAAATCAAAACATTTTTCTATCATAGGCTTATCCAACATAGGGGTTTCTATAGGAATTGTTGTAACAAAATTGTTTCAAGCTAAGAATCTATCCCAGTCATCACCCAGGGTTGTCAAACGATGAACCAACAGCATTTTAATTAGGCCATGGTGAAAGAGTCTAGAGTTGAGGCTTTGCTTCTTGTATATTTTTTACATCTTGTACAAACTCCTTAGTAACTAAAATGGAACATTCAGATGGAAACCTATAAAGTTCATAAGAAACCGCACATGATAAAGAAAAACCAGGCCATAATGGCATTCACAGGTTATAAACTACTTAAGCACTGATAATAGACCATGCCATCTAACCTTAAGCAGAGAAACAGAAATACCTTTCTCACAGCAATCAATCTTTCTGGAGGTCATGAAAAGACTCTAGGGAATTTCGTATATTTCCAAGTTCTTAAACCACTTCTGACTAGAGGATGGGAGCCATGTGGCTTCGCTGATAAACCCTTCAGCCGCCTCCAACTGAATGTCTCCAACTTTCACCCTATACCCATCAAATGTTTGGGCGAATTCCTTAGTTGCACGAAGGTTATACTCATTGAACCTCCTAATGAAAGTATCCCAGCCTTGGGCTTTCAAATCCTCGACCACATCATCATGAGACAGAAACGCTTGAGAGCCATTCGGCTCTATTCGAACAACATGAGCCATTAAGAAAATGACCAAGTTGTAACAAGGATGATTCAAGCTAGCTATGAGTTTAGATGGAAAGAGCAGGAGAAACAAAATTGAGCGAATAGAATGGGAAGAAACCAAACAAGAACCACATCAAGGTTTTCGGTCATGAAGTTCAAGTGCTCATGGTAATGAAAGCTTTGAGTATAGAGCATAACACAAAACCTTAACTCGTAATGAAAGGCCTGTCAATTCATTCTGCCAGCCAAAGGTAAAGTACAGGACACGATGTTTGCACATTAATTCCCATGTCATGAAATGACTATGGTCAATTTGCAAAGGGTTCAAATAGATATGTTTACAAATCAGAATACAAATCAACTCTTGGTATTATGTCAACATTCAAACAAACTCAAAAAGGAAAAATCATTCAAGTATTAAATAAGATGTAAGCGCAATGAACCTTTAAAAACCATGTTTTGAATAGGGATATAATACAAAATTAAGTTTACGTGCTTGATTCATGCTTTTAGTCATGAATCAAGAATGAAAATGCAAAGTAAAAAAATAATAATCAAACATCTTTTATAATCCAATAATCACCCCCAAATAGTAATATTTACAGGATGAGGTGAAGGAAGCTACAGGAAGTGTCGTTTGTCATTCAAAATAGGAAAAACATGTAGGATTGTCAACAGTGGTGACTTACTGGGAGAAGCAGTTGTCTCTGCATCACCAATGAGTTCATGTTAGGACTGGTTAGAATGATTAAAGATTAAAGAACATTTGAAAGTAAATCAATCATCCCAATCAAATTCCAAAACACCACAGAGTCCAGCTTCAGATGTCTTTCTGTTCAAATGAAATTTGGTGACAAGTTTTAATTACGAGAGCAACGATATTCAAGTCAATGACTCTGATACTATTGATAGGGTCATTGCTGCTAGCAGGCATCCATAGCCTTGGCAGGGATGTCAATTACCCACTCTGATGCCTCTTCCCTGTCCAAGAATTGTCAATTCAAAATGAAGGGCACTTACGATTAATATCAAAATTTATACCTGATAATTTTCTCGAAACCGACATTGCTTCGCTGCCAGCAGGCCTATTCAGTACCCCGGCGAAGTTGTCTTTGTTAAGCCCTAATGTTGGCCCATTACCCCTTAATTGGGGCATATTAGATTAGTAATGCTATTTTATTTATGTCGGCTTTAGGCCATTAGTTGTAATTTAGATTAGTAATGTTATTTTAATTATGTCGGCTTTAGGCCATT
>ML799496.1:179861-251749 GCA_009831015.1 Picea engelmannii | reverse complement strand
CTTACCTAATAGGTAGGCACTTCAAGGTCAAAACAGATCATGATAGTCTTAAATACTTCTTGGAACAAAGACTATCTTCAGAAGAACAACAAAAATGGGTAACCAAGATACTGGGTTATGATTTTGAAATCGTTTATAAAAAGAGGAAGAAAAATGTTGTGGCAGATGCACTCTCACGAAAGGATGAAGATGTTGAGGCCTTTCTCTGTGCTATCTCGATGTTGTGCCATTAGTTGTAATTTAGATTAGTAATGTTATTTTAATTATGTCGGCTTTAGGCCATTATTTGTAATTATACCTCCTAGTCTCCTATATATACCAAGGAGAAATTTTCATTTTGAATCATCTTGTACTTGAACATTTAAGTGGGGTAAAAGGAGGTTGCCCCCTCGAAGAGGCTTATTATCTGAAATTATCTCTTTTTCAAGGCATTGAGTACTTTTCCTGAGGTTTTTCTATGCTATATTATTGTTTGGTTCTTAACAGTCTTGGCATCATGCATGCATTTACCCACTTCGAGCAAACCTATTCAGTATCTCGGCGAGTTTACAGACACTTCCCACAACTCTCTAGAAATTATTTACAATTTGACATAAATTTAATGATCTTCAGAAGAGAGGGGTGATGCTAAAAAATTCAGTTTTCAGAACACTTGATATTTTCTAACCTTAATTTTTCACTTGATAACCTTCATTATGATCTGAAAACAGTTTTCTGATAAGAATAAATTTTCGAGGACATGAAAGCATACTTGAGTTGTTTTCTTTAAAAATAGGGAGAGTGTAAAGAGCTTTAATGATGATCGTGTCTGCTCATGATCATAAAGTGAAACCAGGAAACCTACTTCGAACATAAAGTTTCTTTAGCTAGCCTGCGTTTCGGCAATTTACACATTGATGCTCTAAAAAAAACCTTGACTATTACTTCATGATGAGGAATTATGATTTCCCTTCATGAACTAAAAGGTGACACAAACATAAGTTTATTCAAAAAACAATGAGAATAAGCAAAATGAAAAGAACCAAAATTAGAAAACAAAATCAAAATAGAAAAATATGTACAAAGGTGGATCTGGAAACATCAGGAAAAATACCTTTTGAGAGCTTGGCCATTCACCGGGAAGGTGTTTGGTTGTCCCTCCAAATTGTGTAGATGGAAAGAGCTGCGACCTAGTTTCTCAGTGATTACAAATGGTCCTAACCACAGGTTTTGGAACTTGGTGTGTTCCCCTTTTCCCTCGTGAGGTTTATCCCATTTGAGAACTAGGTCTCCTACCTCAAAATTTCTATCTGAAGAAGAATTTGAATCAAACTAGCTTTTCACAATATGTTGATGTTGATCTATCTTCTTCTTTGCATGTGCTCTTACTTCCTCCAGTTTTAATAAGACATTGATTCGACTTTCCAGAGGAGGGCAGACCTCTTCTTGGACTTTCTGTGATAACTGCAGAGATGGGAGTAAAACATGAGGAGGTAGGATTGCTTATCTCTCGTAAACGAGAAAGAAAGGAGAGTTACCAACAGAAGATTTGGGAGTTACTCTGTCAGCCCATAGTGCATTAAACAAAGTGTTGTGCCAGTTCTTGTGGTTTTTAGAAACTGTCCTCTTAATGATCTTGATCAAATTTTTGTTTGTTGATTATGCTAGGCCATTTCCTTGAGGATAGTAGCTGGCAAAATATTTCAATTTAATCCCTTTTTCTAAGGTGAATACATTCATATCCAGGGATGAAAACTAATATGTGTTATCAAAGACTAAACATTCGGGAATACTGAATCTAGTAATGATATTCGAGTTAAGGAAAGATACTACATGATTAGTGTTTACCACTTTCAAAGGTGCAGCTTCAGACCATCTGGGAAAATAATCCATTGTTGTAATGATATATTTATGATGTTGTGAAGAAGAAAGGCTAATTGGCCTTATGATGTAGAGACCCCACTGCTAAAAATGTGAATCCACTGAAACAGGATGCAAACGGAATGTTGTTTTTTTCACTCGTCCAGCAGCCTTTTGGCAAATTATGCATTTACAACATAATGCATGGGCATGTTTAAATAAAGTGGGCCAATAGTACCCAACTCTTAGCACTTTATGGGCAGTAGTGTCTCCACCGAAGTGTCCACCAGCATCACCTGCATGAAGTTCAGATAGCACTTTTCCTGCTTCATCTTTTTCCAAATAACGCATAAGAACACCATCGAAATTATTTCGAAATAATACATCATTTATTAGCTGGAAAGGTGTGGATTTTAACCTGAGTGCTCTTCTATTTTTAGGATCAAGATGGTAAGGAGCAGATCCATTTGTTAAATAAAATTTAATATCATCATACCAAGAATTAGCAGCAACTTGTGTACAACTGACCTGTGTCTCGTTATGTTGATCTACAATTGAGATATTAATTGGACTTTCCTATTCTTCAACTGAATCAGCCACTAGTTTACATAGGCCCTGACCTCTAACAATTTGTGTTGGAGTTATTTCAAGGTCATATTCTTGTAACGATGTCATCCAATTTTTTTGTTTTTCACCCAGTTCCTTTTGTACTAGTAAGTTTCTCACAGTAGGGTAAGGAACGATGACTTTAGTTCTAGATTTCAGCAGATACAACCGGAAGTGTTTCACTGCTTTGAAAATAGCATATGCTTGCTGATATACAATTGGGTAATTCAGTTCAGCCCCTTTGAAAGATAAGCTCATGAAGGAAATGGGTACCTCATTGCTTTCAGTATTTTCTGTGTTAACACAGCAGCGTAAGACCGGTCGGAGGCGAAGGTGTAAAGGGTGAACTCCCGAGAGAAATCAGGACTCATCACGAAAGGAGCTTCAATTATTGCCTTTTTTATAGAATCAAAAGCTTGACTTTCTTGGGGTCCCCAACAGTATTGAATATCTTTTTTAATTAAATTCTGTAATGGTCTTACCATTTCTGAAAAACTTGGGACAAATCTTCTGACAAAATTAATCTGGCCTAAAAAGGATTGCATGGATTTTTTGGAGGAAGGGGGAGGAGTTTGGAAATGGCTTGAGTTATTTCGGGATCAATGGTCATTCTATCACTGGATACTATGAACTCGAGAAGTTTTCCTTGTTCCACTGCAAATACTGACTTCTTAGGGTTGAGAGATATGCCATACTTGCGGTATCGTTCTAGAACAGCCTTAAGGTGAGACAAATGTTCTTTCTTGTTCTTGGAGAAAATAGTAACGTCTTCAAGATATACCACTACTGATTGATTTATGAGACCACGAAAAGCAATGTCCATTGCTCTCTGGAAAGTGGCCCCGTCATTAATAAGCCCAAAAGGCATCTTCCTATAGGCATCAGTGCCCCATGGGGTACGAAAGGTGGTTTTTAACTGGTCTGAGGGGGACATAAGGACCCGGTTGTATCCCGAAAATCCATCTAAAAGTGATATTCTTTCGAAACCAAATACCTGTTGAAGAATTTGTTCCATTGGAGGAACGGGATAGTTGTCTTTATCAGATGCTCGGTTTAAGTTACGAAAATCGACACAAAGTCGAATTTCACCACTTTTCTTTCTTACAGGGACCAGATTAGACACCCATTGCGTGTGTCTCACCGGAAAGATTATCTTTGCGTTTAGTAATTTATTTAGTTCTTTTTTGACAATGGGTTCCAATTTGGGATGCATCTTTCTTAATTTTTGCTAGAAGGGCTGAGTTTGTGGTTTCATGGGGATGATATGTTGTATTATATTAGGATCAAATGTTTTCAAATCGTCATATGTCCAAGCAAAAACATCCTTGAATTATTTAAACAAATTTATAAAGGCAGATCGTTCTTGCTCAGAGCATCCCGTTCCCAAATTGATATTTTGAGGATTTTCTTTAGTTCCTAGATTTATCGTTTCATGAGTCAAAGAAGAGTTGTTTGTTTGACAATTAACTGACCCTCTAAATTTATCATGCAAATCATAAAATTTCTCTAGTCTTATAATGGATTTGGGAATAGAGTTTACCAAATCAAACGTTAATTAAGGAGATCTAGGATCTGATATTACCGTGAAGTTGCGGAGGTTTTCATCGTGAGTGTCGTCATCGATAATTGCACCTTGGAAAGTGTCTTCCATGTGCAAGAAGTTGATGATCTGCTAGTCATCATCGAACACTCTCCAATCGGTGATGTTGTCCAGGATTGATGGCCTAAACAATAATTCAATCAAAATGCATTCGGAGAGAGACCTTCTACGGGAAAAATTTAGAAGTGATATTAGCCAATAAATCATCTTCTGAATTACTTAGTCTAGGAATGGAATTGATGTTAAACGCTGAAATTTTTTGAATCAAACTACATACCTCGGTTTGATAACTTTTGAGATGTGGTGATAAGCAATGTATGGAGTTTCTTACCTGCTTGACCACAATTTCATAATCACCGAACACCATTAAATTTCTTGCATCCATATCCAAAGATTTCTTAAGCCCTTGTAGAAGTGCTTCGTATTCGGCGGCATTATTAGTGCATTCGAACTCTAATCAACAGGAAATGAAAGTTGTATTACATGCGGGGTCGATGAGTACACAACTTTCACTGACTCCTTCTTTGGATTTGGATCCGTTGAAGTACATTGACCATATATGAGTTTCATCAGTAGTGTTTGGCACATTTGGCAGAGTTGGTGACTGAGTATAGGTCATGAGTTCTGATTGTTGCCCAGGATCCATGAAGGGGGTAATTCCGGTCATGAAGTTACCGAAGAAAGTTTTCATTCCCTGTATTTCGAATGAATTAGTGGGTGCAGTAAAGGTTCATTCAGATCATTCAAATATGTCATGGTATACTTGAGATAGCGTTCGCGGTTTATCTTGATTTTATTTTGCTATTCGTTTTTCGGCAACCACAAATGAGACCAGTCTGTAGCAAAGTAACCATGCAGTTGCTTGGACCAGTCCCTAATTAAAAATAAACCATAGACTTCTGGGATGTCAACAACAATGATGTCAATAATTTGGTGAACCTTAGGATTAGAAGATAACCTAACCAGAACATTCTTAAGTTCACCGATTACCTTAACGTTCATCCAATCGAGCTGAATGATTTTGAGACTAGCAGGTTGAACTTCTGCGTTAATTTTTTGCCAAACAGATAAAGGCATCACATTTGATGATGCACCAGAGTCCACCATGCAATTATGTACATTTCTATTGAAAATTTCAAAAGTTAATAAGAAAGGCAGGACATTTTTACGAGTGTTAACAACAGAATTCTGCTGATTTTTCGTCGTTGTCCCTGAAACCGTTTTATCTACATTTGATACAATTTTATCTACATTTGATACAGTTTTTTCGATTAGATCCCTTTTATCCGGAAGTTCAAATGTCGTTTTAGTGGGGATCTTTTTGGTTGTTTAGAACTGATTTCTGCAGTCTTCTTTCTACTGGGATCGATGTTCTTACCATTTTCTGCGATATTTTGAAGCATTTTCTGCAGAACAAGAGGAAATTTCAAAAGCTCGTAAACAGAAATATTAGCCCTCAATTTTTTTAGATCTTCAATCAAGTCATATTCTAATACTGGGGCTGCTAAAATCTGTTTTATTTCAGCTTGTTTTGACTGTTTTGGACGCACATTATTACTCATTTCATAAGATGGTTTGCTTTGTGTTTTGCTTCTCATGTTGTAAGGGTGGACAGCTTCAAAGTTTGCTTGAAAGATACTGTCAGAAAAGTGTCCGAAGATATTGGGAGATGAATCCTCTTCTTCAAATACTTTTTCTTCAACTATGTCTTCTGAACTTTCAGGAGGTGCAGAATTATCATGTGCTTCAAGAATGGTTTGCAAAGCGTACTTCAAGCTTTCGAAATTGAGACCTTCGATGGTCTAGTTTGGCCGATTGGGAGGAAACGGTTTTCTGAAAGGGGGTTTAAAACTTCCTTTTCTTGAGGATGCCTCCTCAGCTGATCTCTTCAAGTCAACGACTTGATTTGATAGTTTTTGAAAAGATTTCTGCAAGCTTTCCAGGTCTGAAATTTCTGGTTGGCTTTTGGCTGGGGGAGGCCTTGCAAGGATTTCTATTTTTATTTTAGAGGATGAAGTTGTTTCAGCTTCACTATTGAGATTGTCTTTCAATCTTAATATATCCTTTTCAATTTGGAAAAATTAACCCGGAGATAAGTCACGATTTTTGCGAGCGTACTAGGGTTTGAGCCTGGTGCGAGGGCTGAGAGGTTCCATGGCGGCGCCAGGGGGTGGGGCAGTGGCCCCTCCTCCATCGATCTCGGACGAAGAGGCCTTTCGCAGGTTGGTCAACAGCGGAGGGAAGAAAACGGCTGCTCCAGCGATCCCAAAATTCATTAAAAAATTGGAGGATATCCCGGAAATCGTATTACCAGAAGAAAGACCAATGAAGATCGCCCTGGCTCTGGCCCAACGAGGGCTTGTGGGGCAATTTATGGGCCTATGGCCATCTCCCAAAACCACGAAAGATTGGATCCAGCGCAACTGGAAACCAAACCTAGCGCATGGGGTTACCTGCTACCCAGTGGGGCGTGGGTTTTTTGTTTTTGAATTTATCTCAGAAGAGGACCGGGACCTAATTTTCAGGAATGGCCCCTATTTTATGGGAATGCAGGGACTTTACTTGAACAAATGGACTCCGGAATTTGACCCCCTGGTGGACACGCCTAAAGAAGTGCCGGTGTGGGTCAGATTACCTAATCTTCCGATGCATTGTTGGGACTCTGAATCTCTGCAGAGGATAGGGAATGGAGTCGGCAGGTACATCGACAGAGCTGACAATTGCGGGTAGTATAGTTGTGCCAGAATATGTGTGGAAGTTGATCTGGAGGTAGGGCTTCCTGAAGCAGTCAAGATTTCGATTGGAACGTGGACCCATTACCAGAAACTCGATTATGAGCATTTTCCCTTCAAATGTAGGAACTGTCAGGAGCATGGTCACTTTCAAAGGAACTGCCCCAAAAAGCAAACCATTGGGAAAGAGGATCCAGAAGGATGGTAGAAAGTTAAAAGAGGGAAAAATTCAAATAATGCCAGAGGAAAGGACAAAAGGAATCAGGAACCTCTAAAGGACGGCCAATCCTCCCACAAAGCTCCAGAAGGCCCACAATCCCATCCAAGCCCTGCAGATGGAACAAACGGAGATGAAAACCCTCCTTTGGCCCCATCGGATCCAATTTCTCCTGCCAAGAGATCCAATCCGGGCAAAGAGTACATCAGTCTGAATTCGAATACGGACACGGAGATCCCGGATGAGGAATTCGAAGAAGCTAGCAGCCCAAAAGGCACTCCGGAGCAGCCAAAGAGAGGTAGGAAGACTGAAAAGAAAAGAAGAGAAGAGCAAGCTAATAAGGAAGTGGCCCAAGGGACTCAGTACACTCTCCACGAGATGGTGCACACTAGATCAGGAGCGAAGCCGGGGAAAACACCAAAAGGTGGACTCCCTCCCCCCCCAAGTAAATAATGCAATACGTCTCCTGGAATTGCAGAGGACTAGGAAGTAAAATAAAATAAGAAGCCTTGCGAGACTTAGTAAGGCTTGAACGACCAGAAGTCCTCCTTATCCAGGAGATGAAGATGGAGGAGGCTGACCTCCTAAATATAAGTCCATCATTTTGGAAGAAAGGCCCAGGAAGGGCAGTCAGTTCCAGAGGAGCCTCCGGGGGGTTGGCAACCTTCTGGGATTCGGCTAAGCTGGAGCTCATTGAAGAAATCAGCACCACTCACTGGCTTTTCACCAAACTGAACCACAAAGGATCTGGTCACCAGGTAAGCCTCTTTAATTTGTATGTTCCCGCCTTAATCAATGAGAAGAAAGATTGTTGGGATTCTTTACAATTGCTTCTTAACAGTCACAATACCGAGAATTTAGTAGTGGTAGGGGACCTAAACGTCACCCTATCGCTGGCAGAGAAGAAAGGGGGTTCTATTATTCAGGACCCCTCTAGAGAATGGGTGGAAGACCTTATGTCAGATTGGGAGCTAGAGGATATCCCTCCATCCAATGGCAAATTTACTTGGTCAAATAAACGACTAGGCCCTGGCCACATAGCCGCCAGACTTGACCGGTTTCTCACACAATCCTCCTTCCTTACAATTGGGCTGAGAGCCTACTCTAAAGTTCTTCCTCACTACACGTATAATCATAAACCTGTTTCCCTGTCTCTTCACCCTAGCGCTGCTCTAGGCCCCATTCCGTTCAAGTTTTCCCCTTTATGGCAAGAACAAAGCGACTTCCTCAATCTGGTTCAACTTTCTTGGAAAATCCCTGTCACTGGATCTCCCTTCTTTGTGTGGGAGGAAAAACTCAGACGCCTTAAAGGCATTCTCAAACTGTGGGCCAAAAACCTGGTCACACCCCTGGAGGAAAGGAAACAAGCACATGAAACCTTGGAATTCCACCAACAGGTTATGGAAGAGACCCTTATCACCCAAACCCTCCTCAAGCAGGAAGCCGACATCCAAAGTAAGTTTCATAAAAGTTGCAGAGAAGAAGAGACACATTGGAGGATGAAGTCCAGGGCGTTATGGCTCCAGGAAGGCGACAAAAACACAGCATTCTTTCACAAGCATACTCAATCAAGGATAAATTACAATTCCATTGACGAAATTCACTGGCAGGATCAAGTCTACAGGGATGCACACAGTATTAAGGAGGCTGCTCACAATTACTTTAAAAATCTTTATTCAGCCACAGCAACGGAGGAATTGGACCCGCACGCTTATCCAATTTCAGAGGTCCTTGATCTAGTTACTGAAGAAGAGAATAAGGTGTTGAGCAGACCGATCAGTGATAAGGAAATTAAAAAAGTTGTCTTCAGCATGCATCCAGACAAGGTTCCTGGGCCAGACGGATACACAGCTCATTTTTATACCCATTGCTGGGATATCATCAACAAATATTTATGCAAGATGGTCAGGAAATCTCAGAACTGCAACAAATTGGGAGGTAGCACAAATTCTTCATTTCTAGCCCTCATCCCAAAAGAGAAAGGGGCAAAGAATTTTAATAGGTTCAGACCGATATCTCTTTGCAACACTGGGTATAAAATTATCACCAAGATAATAGCAAACAAGCTCAAGAAAATGCTTCCAAAGCTGATCCCGGAAAACCAGGGAGGATTTGTTAGAGGGAGACAAATTCTCGATAATATAATCCTAGTTCAGGAAGCAATTCACACAAGCTGTAAAAAAAAAAGAGAAAGGAATGGCGGTCAAGTTGGATCTTGTCAATGCCTTTGACCGGGTCCGTCATGACTTCTTGTTTGCAGTAATGCGAAAATTTAGGTTCACTCAAAAGTTTATGGGATGGATAAAGGCTTGCATTGTTGCTCCGTGGATCGCCCCCTTGATCAATGGGCGCCCTGCCAAGTATTTCCAAGCCTCTCGGGGGCTCAGACAAGGTTGCCCGCTCTCCCCTATGCTCTATGTTATTCAAGAAGTTGTGTTGAACTTCCAGCTGCAGAGCTGTCTCTTAAACAGATCCCTTCCTGGCATCAGAATTACCCCTTCAACCAACGAGGTAAGCCACGCTCAGTTTGCAGACGATACCCTTTTACTGGGAGCAGCCAGCATTAAAACATCCTGGAACTTCAAGTCTGAACTCGACCTCTACAAAGTCTGCTCTGGCAGTGAAATTAATTATCACAAGAGTAAGATCTTTGGTTGGAATTATACCCCTCAGGAACTGCAGCAAATTGGGCGCATCCTTGATATGGAAGGCATTTCAACTTGGGATAATTTCACTTACCTCGGGATTCTGATATTTAAAGGCCGGGCTATGGTGGCACATTGGTTGCCTCTGGTGGATAAGATAAAACACAAAATCCAAGCCTGGGGAGCCAATTGGTTAACTAGGGCAGGCAAAGTTGTGCTTATGAATTTTGTCCTTTCCAGCCTTCCTATCTACCAGTGCTCGGTTCTTCTCGCCCCTAAAACAATCTCAAACAAAATTGATGCAATGTTGCGTAGATTCCTGTGGGAAGGAGGTAAGAATTGCGCGAGAAAACTCCACCTAATTAACTGGGCCAAGGTCAAGAAATCCAAGCTGGAAGGGGGACTGAATATAAGAGACGTGGTTGTTCATAACCTTGCTATGGGAGGTAAATTGCTTTGGCGAATGATCACTAGAAAACGAACCTGGACCAAGCAAATCCTTAGGAAAAAATACTTTCGAGGAGACAGAGATCGTTGTCTAGAGAGACCTCCCAAAGAAATGAAGGGTTCCCCAATCTTCTACCTTTGCCTTAGAGCCCTTTCCTTCTTTCAGCCAAATCTCACTTGGATCCCTGGAAACGGAGCAAAAATTCGTATCATGGAGGATTCCATTCTTGGAGATCAACCACTCATAGGAGTCCGAGAAATTATGCATATTGGAGAGTGGCTCTTAGCCAACAATCGTAAAACTCTTTGGGACATCTCCCTCTGGGAAAGTGACCTCCATCTCTCATGGAAAGGCTAGAATTTGGGGCGCTACCCGGAGGAGCTCCACGAAGAAGCCATGACCCTTCTAGAGTATCTCCATGGGAAGGCTCTGATAGGTGCCAGGTACAAAGACAAACGAGGTTGGGGTTCACCCACAGGGAACTACACAGCTTCAACAGGTTATACGGCAGCCCTAAACACTCCTTGGGTTCCCCCAAACCCAAGTCCGTGGAAAGCAATCTGGAACTTCCCTTCAATTCCCAAAGTTGACCATTTCGCTTGGGCTTTGACTCACAACAGCATTCTAACTTTTAGTAATCTGAAGAAGAGGGGCTGGGAGGGCCCCTCCCGATGTCCACTTTGCAGAGTTAAAGAAGAAACCCCTGAGCATCTCCTCTTTGAGTGTGGGTTCTCAAAAGAAGTTTGGAGCTCCCTTTTGGGCGTGGCCTCTCCAATTCTTCCCTCCTTGGCTTCGGAATTTTTAAGCAACTGGCAATCGTTATCTCCTTTTAACCTGAACAAAAAAAATCTTCTCAAAACAGTGTGGATGTGGATTCCTAAATTCATTTGCTGGAAGATTTGGTTAGAACGGAACAACAAGACTTTCAATGAAGTCGGAAGACTGCCTTCCCAGGTGGCAATAAAAGCTAGAATGATGTTGGCAGAAGCCTTAAAAGGAAAGGCCAACCTCAAGAACTCTGCCCCACTCTCGGAGGAGGAAGGGAGATGGCTTAAGGATTTCAGCCAAGACCATTCTGGCATCATTCAAATTAAGCCCCTGCATATTAGGAAATGGGAGATAAGGATGGAGGAGCAGGAGTTTCTACAATGGAGGTCGATGCTCAATGAATGGTGTTTATTCTTCGACGGGGCCTCGAAAGGCAACTCAGGTCAGGCAGGAGGTGGGGGAATTATTCTGGACCCTTCCGGCATTACTCATACAATGTATGCATGGGGTTTAGTCCATGCCTCAAACAACCAAGCGGAATTCCTCGCGCTTTGGCAAGGTCTCAACCAGGCATTAAAGCTGGGAATCCAGGAAATTAGAATCTTTGGAGACTCTAAGCAGGTCCTGGATACCCTCATCTCTAAAAATATGCCTAAGGACAGCACTTTGGCTCAGTTGTACAGAAAATCCTCCCTCCTCCTGATGCAATTCAAAGAATATCATCTGAACCATGTGCTAAGAGCCCTGAATGGGCAAGCTGACGTGCAAGCCAATAATGGATCTCTTCTGCGCAAAGGACTAATAAAGGTGAATGAAGACACGTCTCTTCAACCCATTCCATAATCCTTCAGGATCCCGTGCTCTGAAGCTTCACGTGAACATCATGTCGGGCCGGACGAACCCCAGATTCATCATAATGATGCTGGACGAGAGATCTCTAGTTCAGAGATTGCAATCCGAATTGGGATGTGTGGATTCTCGAGGAGGAGACCCTGGTCCTTTTAAAAGCGGATGCATTGTCTGCCTGCTCTCATCTCTAATCATTTGCTGTGGCAAATTTCTTGTATCCTTCTGTGTTGATCCTCTCAGAGCGACGGATAGGATGGAATCTACGTCCAAACCGAGTCTCACCCCGCAGGAGCATATTGAGTTAATCCGGGTGGAGTTAGAAATCATTAAGGCGTCCACAGCCAAGAACAAATGGGAGATGCTTACCATGGAGATGCAGGACATCAAAGATGATCTTTCAGACGAAATCCAAGCTGGGTTGAAGGATGCGGCAAATTTGATGGGAGATCTGGGGAAGAGACTTTGTAAGCTGGAACTCCAAGTGGAAGAGCTCACCACGGCTCTTGGCAAGATTTCAGAGGCCACTGCTGAAGCTTCTTCCAAGAAAGGACATTGACATAGCTAGGTGGAGAACCAGACCGGTAGAACCAGGAAGTTATGAGGATTTTCAGTCGACCAACTGATAGTCTAAGTTCAAAGTTTAAGTAGTCTAGTTTCGGCATGTAACTTGGGTCAAGTATGAACAGGCTCACTGATAAGAATCTTGTAATCTGAGCAACAGCTCACATTTTGAATTTGTAAGGGTTGGCAGCCCCCTCTGCCGCTTATTAAATAAAGCCTCATAACCGATTTTGTTAAAATATATATATATCCTTTTCAATTTGGCTTGCTTCTTTGAAGGCTTCCAACAATGTAGACATTTTAGACCTTTTAACCCAAATTGTTATATTATTATGCAGGGATTTTGTTTAATATGCAACAATTAGACTCTCAGCGGGCATTGAATCTGCGGGAATTTGATTCTTTAACGTAAGGAATATTTGGTTAAAATATTTTACTTTCTCCTTAGAGTTCATTTTTAGGCTGGAGAGTTCCATGACCAAGACTTCAGGGGATTTATCATCTCCAAATTTCTCTAAGAAACAGGTTTTGAATTTGTCCCAAGAGACAATGGTCTGGGGCTATTGGGTGAAATACCATGTGGAGGCATTGCCCTCAAATGTATAAGGAAAGAGTCTGCATACTACGTCTTCATGCTCTACACTTTGGAGTCTAATGGCCAACATAAACTTCTTTATGTGATATTCAGCAGATTGCTTAGAATCCAGATCAAATTTAGGTAACCATTTCTCCGGATGTTTTGGCAATGGGTGTTGAGGCCTATGTATAGCCACGACATCTTGATCGAGCCAGGGTCTGGCGGGATTGTTTTGGTTTTCTATCGGTGTAGGTGGTGTTGAAGGCTGAGATGTTTCAGACAAGGAACTGCCTTCGTCAGATGACTCTCCTCCTGAAGAGGATGGAGATGAATGAGGTGGGGAAGGTGGAATATCGGACCCTCCAACTCCAAGAGTAGGGTTTTGGTCAGGATCTATAGTATTATCTCCTAAAGGGTTTAAAAGAAGACCAGTCCCTTCAAGTTGTTCTCGGATATCCAAGAAATCTAAAGGTTGATTGAGAGGTCTATCGGGTTGTCTGATACGGGCCAGAGCAGTATGTGTCCTTATTAGTGACTGACGAACAATTTCTTGTACGTCGGCCCCTTGAGGATTTGGTGTTACCGGCTCAATGAGAATCTCAGGATTTTTGTTCGAGGTAGTTGTTGTTTTAGAAGTAACATTGTTGTCTGAGTTACTTCGTGTTACTATAGGGGAGCGAGTGTGTGGGGGTGGAGTCTTGCGACTTCCACGTGCCATCAATTGTAATCAGGCCTTCCTTCTAGCGCCATTTGTTGACGGGTGAAATTGATCGACCGTCAATTGGAAGAACGAGTCCGATCTGGGGTTGTCCAAGTAACCCAAGCCATTTGGTGTAACTCGTTCTGACAGGTTTAATGGCTCCGTTAGCCAATCTAAAATCCTAAAAAGAAAACAAAAAGAAAGGAATAACTAACTAATGCTAAAAAACTACAATATATCTATATATATATATACATACATACATACTCTGATATAATTGTTTTAAATGTGTTTAAGCAGAACAAGAAAACATAAAAGTCCCATTTATGAACAGCATTTACAGGTTGTAAGTTACTAGAAACTCACGAAATCAATGTAAAGATAATTTCTTTTGAGAAGCAGATAAAGAAAGCACATTCAAATATTTTTTGTTTTCTATCTATAAATCTAGCAAATCATTAATTAACTAGGCTATGAAACACAGATGTACACATAGTCAAAGTTGATCTAAACTTTCTGGTTTCACTAATGCATAAATGAAAAAAATTAGAAACACGAAGAAGCTAACCTGATGTTAGTTCGTGAAATGTATCCAAGATTCTATGTGAATAAAGAGCATCCAGCTACCACGCCTACGAGATAAATCTGCAATAGACTTATAGTGCAAATGTTCTGAATAAATTCATAACCTGTACTGGTAATCGAAGTTTAATAACAGAATAGGTAACACAAATTAATCCAGTGATCTTATGATCGCAAATGATTATAGTCAGATAAACCTGAGTGTAACACATTCATTTCATTGTCCATTTAAATATCAAAGAGAAATCCTAATATTCAAATCGAAGAAATGATCACAGCCTCAATATCTGAAACAACAAGTCATGAACGATATTGTAAAATAGATGTCCTGAAACATAACATATCAAGAGTCTAAAGCTACATGACATATTAATATATCAAGATTAAATAAATCAAAACGCTAATGAAACAACATCTGTAGTGGACTAAAGCCGAAAGATGTACGTTGCTCCATAAGTATTGAAAATCATTCATTCATAATTGGTTCCAGGCCAAGATGCCTTTCATTTAAAAAATAGAGAGTATTTAAAGATTTTTTTTTTTTAAATCTGAACGTCCTATTTCCTAAGATAGGATCAGATCTTATAAGATCAAAGCATTACAAATATAGAGGGCCTAGAGCCACTCATGATCAAACTATATCTTCCAAAATTTATGAAAGTTTTTTCCTATTTACAAAATAAACAAAAGGAGATACTAATCAACTAGATCGAACATGTTCCATCCCATAAGATCAGCATCAGATATACCATGTCCTGATAAACGAAATAGGAACAAGTTAGCTATTTTATTAACAAATAATTACTAAATTTTATATGAAAATGACTTGGCTACAAAATCTCACGATTCTGTAGCCAGTCTTATATTGGTAAAAGAAATCTAAGTTTGACCGATTTGATTTTAAAAAAACAACATGATTGTAATAAGAGGGGAAAAACCGTTTTACCATTTAACCAAAACATGGATCAAGATATCTCAAAATTGATTACAGCCTTTACACTGTCTGCATTCTTTATCACAATGTTGCATGTCTTCTTAAGACGCTCGATTTTTCTCTGTTCATTTGCTTTGAGTTCACGGTTTTCTTTTATGAGTAATTCATTCTGGTTGGTGAGGGATTTAATTCTTGCTTGTAGAATGGGGATGTCATTATAGTACCATTCAATCTAATGCAAGCAGACCTCGCAATTCATAGAAGGAGAAATCTGTCGATGGAGCGTATAGTTGGGTGTAAGAACATCAACACTTCCTACTGTCGGCCCTTGACCGAGCTTAATACCAATAAACCCCTTGTTATCCTCGAGACACGGTGGGAGATTGTTAACATAGTCGTATGGCTGATTAGGATCCGACTTATGACAATCGGGATCTTCTTCTGTGAGAAAATCCTCAATTTCGGGATCTGAATCCTCATTGATCTTGATCATATTGATCAAGCTCAAATGAGGCTTAAATCGATTATGCAAACTTCTCGAAATGAGTCGACCAGCTCTTTTATTTCAGAAACCTAACACTGCTTGCTTCTGTTTTGATTGTTTGCGAGGGTCTTTATTGCCTGATTTTATAGTTGGGTTAGGGCCGACAATTAATTCATGCATAGGGGTTTCTATAAACTCAGAACCAACATCATGTTTCCCATATAAAAACGGATCGGGTATTGCCTTGTCACGAGGGTTTTCCTCCAAAAATTCTGGCTTGCCACTTGAGAAATCAAAACGTTTTTCTATCATAGGCTTATCCAACATAGGGGTTTCTATAGGAATTGTTGTAACAAAATTGTTTCAGTCTAAGAACCTATCCCAGTCATCACCCGGGGCTATTAAATGATGAACCAACGGAATTTTAATTAGGCCATGGTGAAAGAGGCTAGAGTCGAGGCTCTGCTTCTTGTATCTTTTTTACATCTTGTACAGACTCCTTAGTAAATAAAATGGAACATTCAGATGGAAACCTATAAAGTGCATAAGCAACCGCACATGATAAAGAAAAACTAGGCCATAACGGCCTTCACAGGTTATAAACTACTTAAGAACTGATAATAGACCATGTCATCTAACCTTAAGCAGAGAAACAGGAATACCTTTCTCACAGCAATCAATCTTTCTAGAGGTCATGAAAAGACTCCAGGGCACTTCGTCGATTTTCGAGTTCTTAAACCACTTCTGACCGGAGGATGGGAGACACGTGGCTTTGCTGATAAACCCTTCAGTCACCTCCAACTGAATGTCTCCAACTTTCTCCCTATGCCCATCAAATGTTTGGGAAAATTCCTTATCTGCGCAAAGGTTATACCCATCGAACCTCCTAATGAAAGTATCCCAACCTTGGGCTTTCAAATCCTCGACTGCATCATCATGAGACAACAACGCTTGAGAGCCATTTGGCTCTATTCAGACAACATGAAACATTAAGAAAATGACCAGGCTGTAATAGGGATGATTCAAGCTAGCTATGAGGTTAGATGGAAAGAGTAGGAGAAACAAAATTGAACGAATAGAATGGGAAGAAGCCAAACAAGGACCCTGGGCGATCATAATATAAACATCAGGGTTTTCGGTCATGAAGTTCAAGTGCTCATGGTAATGAAAGCTTTGAGTACAGAGCATAACACAAAACCTTAACTCATAATGAAAGGCATGTCAATTCATTCTGCCAGCCAAAGGTAAAGTATAGGACACGATGTTTGCACATTAATTCCCATGTCATGCAATGACTATGGTCAATATGCAAAGGGTTCAAATAGATATGTTTACAAATCATAATACAAATCAACTCTTGGTATTATATCGACATTCAAACAAACTCAAAAAGGAAAAATCATTCAAGTATTAAATAATATGTAAGTGCAATGAACCTTTAAAAACCATGTTTTGAATAGGGATATAATACAAAATTAAGTTTCCATGCTTGATTCATGCTTTCAGTCATGAATCAAGCATGAAAACACAAAGTAAAAAAAGAATAATCAAACATCTTTTATAATCCAATAATCACCCCCAAATAGTAATATTTACAGGATGAGGTGAAGGCAGCGACAGGAAGTGTCATTTGTCGTTCAAAATAGAAAAAACATGTAGGACTACCAATAGAGTGTTGATAAAGTCGATAAGTCTAAAATGCGGAATCCTAAACCCAAATTCCCTTACAGGATTTGTAAGAGTGACCACTTTCTAAGGGATTTCCCTGGTCTCCCCAAGGTCTTAGAAATGTGGTCTTCCATGTCATCGGCCCATGCTGGTGACACCCAGTCAACTAGTGACGTTAAGGTTGATAAGAAGAATAGAACCGTCAAATTTCCTTGTATGTTATGCGAAGGAGATCATCACTCTCACCTTTTCCCTCGTATGGATGAGGCTTCTTATCTTTTGCAAAAGCTTCAACTTCCAATTGGTTATTGTAATATCTCTCCCAACACGTTGTTAGTTGATGGACTGGTCAATCTGGTTCCATACCCGGTCAATCTAGTTGATCAAGTGGTCGATTTGGTTTCATCTTCAGTTGAACTAGTAACTCAAGAGTTGATCTGGTTTTGTCATCGGTCAACCCCACTCTTCATGTAAAGAGTGAACCCAAAGTGGTATATCTGAGTCCATCATCGATCGATCCCACTCCTCCCTTAAGGAGTGCTTCCAAAGTGGTCACTCTGAGTCCATCATCAGTTGATCCCACTCTTCATTCAAAGAGTGAGGATTTCAATCAGATCTACCTCATTAATATTAATTCACCTGAACAAGGGGGCACTTCACCCATCTTGATGGAACCCCCTTCAAGCACTCATATGATTTCTATTGATTGGAATCATTTGGTGGAGCCCTGTCTTCCTTCTTATGTACCTTTTCAAATCACCGTACAGGTTTGTGATAGGAATATTCCTAACACTATAATAGACGAAGGTGCTTCTATTAGCATCTTATCTGTGAATTCTTCACAATATTTTGGTTCCCCGTAGCTTGCGCTTGTGACTCAAAATATTTTGACCTTTGACAAAAGAGTTAGTCAATCTTTAGGGATCCTTCCTTAGTTTCTAGTTACTTTGGGAGGAAAAATTGTCTATGTCGATGTGATGGTAGTTCACAACCCCTTGGAATTTAACCTGCTCCTCGAGCAAGACTATGTCTATGTTATGAGATCTCTTTTGTCCACTCTCTTTCGAGTGATATGTTTCCCTCACAATAGAAACATAGTAACAATTAACCATATTTCATTCATTGACCCTCATCTTATGATTGACCATCCACCTTCCCTAAACGGTCCATACATGCCAGCGATGTCTGCCCCACCATAGGTAAATTATGTAACGACCTGTCCCATGCGTTCAACTCTGAACAAGAGGGAATATCTCCCTTCTCCTGAATTAGATCCGATAGTCGACATTGTCATATCTTCAATAAGGCTATTAGAGCCAGATCTCCCTATCCTTGTTGAATTCGTCGACATGTATTCCTTCCAGAGTGTTTTTCTTCCATTTAGTGAAGATCTCCTGGAATCCATGGTTGACGTTTGTCCCTTGACATGTATTCCTTCCAGATAATTGTCCTCTTGGAATCCATGATCAAGAAGAGATTACGAGCATAGTTTCAATTCTTTGTAGCAATCTCGTTAAAAAATTAAACAGAGGTCATGATTATAGTTTATCCTCTCTATGGCAAGCTCGTTAAAAAATGAAACAGAAATCTGGGGATTGAACCTGGAGTTACAAGCATAGTTTAATTTTGTTGCAAGCTTGTGTAAAAATGAAACCAATTATGAGATCAGTCTTTCTTCTTTCTCGTGCTCATTAAAACATGAGAATAATTTACCGAGTAAACTTTTATCTCTTTTTCAAACTCGTAAAATCCATACGAAAAAGGAACCCCCTGAAGTTCCCTTTAAGCTTTTTTCAGACTCTCTAAACATGAAAAGATTGTCAAATGATATTGCTTCCTTTCACACTCGTTAAAAGGTTTGAAAGGGCATATTTCGAGTGGTAGTTTATCACTTTTTCGACCTCGCAAGACTAATTGCGAAAAATGAACACTCTAATCAAGCATGATTAGAAGAGTTCTCCCCTGTATTGTTTTACACTATTTTGGGGCTTGGGAGACTAAATTTACAAAAAAATCATCCATGGAGTCTCCTTTAAGTTCTTTTTAGACTCTCTAAACATGAAAAACCATTGAGTTTACCTTATTTGTGCTCGTAAAACTATGCATCGAAGGAACTATATGAATCCAATCTCTAGGAACCATCTGGGACCGAACCCCTCCTTCCTCGGGTTTGTTAAACATATGTCGAGGGACTCATCCAAAGGATGAGCTATACCAAGCACATGTTATCCTCCTCGATATCATTAAAAAAAAGAAAGATGTACTCATCTATTTGGATTGGGGGGGGGATTGGGAAGTAGGTCAAGTCTTGAAAACCTTTATGGCAATTCTTTGTTGTCCCCCTTGAACATGGCACTTGTCTACATTATGGCGTACAGTTGGGTAATCCGCTTGTCTCTAAGTCATTTGAATTCCATGTGTCGTCATACTCTTTTCCTTCAAAGAGAACCTATCGTTGTCGCCACACTCTATGTGTCGTCATACTCTTTTGACTCCTTCGAAGAGAACCTTTGGTTGTCATTACACTATGGATACCATCACATTATGTTAAGATCCTTGCCTCGTTGAGTCAATGTTGCCAAGTCAATTGTCGTGCCATGTAGTGTTCAATGGAAATATAAACCATTATTCAATATGCATACCCATGTCAGTCTATTCACATCTAATATTTCATCTTAAATAACTATCATGTGTCAGTTTCATGTCGATGATGGGGGATACATCAAGGCCCTACTTCGACGAGTCTTTTCCTATCGAATTCAACACAGTATCCAAGAATTAGACTTAGAAATCAATTAGTACCTTGGAGCCTACATGCCTCAATGGCAGGTCCCCTCGCTTTCGACAATGGGTTGACATCATTGGCCTCTGATCGAATGATTCCATGATGGATCGACTTAAGCTCACAAATTCGCACTGTTGGATTGTACTAGGGTACCTTGAGATTAATTGACATAAATGATCGATAATCAAGTGGTTTATGTCTCTCTCACACTTGCTAATGGTATACATCAATGACCGATAATAAAGTAGTTTCTTCCATGTTCGACATCAACACATGTATTCACATGGTTAGAATAGTATTGGTTTGGGATCAAGATGAGGACCTTAGGGACATATTTCGCATCTACCAAATGTTATCTAACTAACCCAGATTGTGATGGAGTTTGAAACTTACTGATATACACCGTTACATAGATCCACTTTGTATTGGTATGTGGCTATTTTGTTTTGTCATATTGTAGCTCCATTGTGTAAAATCGTGTGGCTACAACTTGATCGAGTCATATGGATCCACATTGTATGTTTGGTGGCCATGTCCTTAATCAATATTCTCATGGATCCGCAGTGTATTGGTCAGCGACCATGCTTTGAGTCATTTGTATTTCGATCATAGGTATTCCTACCTCGGAATTGAAACATATATTAATATTGTTTGATGGTTGTTTGCAGCTTCTACCAGGTTATCCAACTCCACACCCTTGCATTGAAGAATTTGTAAAGTGTTTCGACCATCATTTTCTCTAACCTCACACATTAGGGGGCATCTGTTACACATCAAAATTCCACACTTAAGTACCTCACCCTAAGTGTCACAAGTGTAGTAAAAGTGGTGTATGCACCTTGTTAAGTGTCACAAGTGTCGTCAAGTGTCGTATGCACCTTACTAAGTGTTGCATGCACTTTTCTATGTGTTTCTATGTGTTTTAACACCTTGACACCATGAAAGAACATTGTCACAATCCCTAGTCAATGTGGAGGATAAATATATCATATGAAGGTCAAAATACTATGTGCACATGAATTATTCATTATTACTCATAAAAAAGAAATTAATTTAGTGTGAGAATCCACCTCACATTTAGTTTCCTAATATCAAGGATAAGTTGAGAATCTCATGTATGGTTGAGAGATTTTCTCAAACCAAAATCCTAATTTGGTGGATCTTGAGAGATATTTCCTCCTTAAAATTCTTGAGAGATATTTTCTCCCTAAAAACCTTGAGAGATATTTTCTCCCTAAAAATCTTGGAGATCCCATTTTAGTGGAGCTAGTGAGTGATATTCTCCATGGTGGTTAAGCCTCCAAATCCTATATAATGAGGGATTTCCATGGTGAAATACACATAGACAGAGATATCAAACTTATGATCTTGGGATTCATGCAAGGTTTGGACGAGGAGGACTTGGAAAGGTTGTTGCAACATCATCTGAAGGTTGTAAGTTTCCTTTTGAAGTTCTCATTTATATACTTGGCATGTTTTCTTCAAGTATGTGTTTACATGTGCGTGTTTATGTTTATCTTAATCTTCATAGATCGACTGACTTTGTCTAATCCATTAGAGTAGGATATAGTCGTTTGTTTTTTGCTTTCCATTGCAGGTATTTTTTGGAGCTCATGGATTGGAGCAGCTTGGACAAACGTCATAAATGAGGTACATCATACTTCCCCTCCTCTCTTTTTCGATGGATAAAATGAATCTATAGGGATGGTAGGGTCCAAATGTAATTTTATGTCTTGGTAGAGGGGTCTGTAATCCAAGGGAAATTTCACATGTCCACATGGGGAATATTTCTGTAACAACTATTCTTGTTGATCATGACGGTTGAATACATACACAACTTCAAGACTTATTTAGCACCTGCGAAAAACGTAATCCACGACCTTGCAATGATAACAAATCGTGACGCACCTGTGCATGATCCTGCAACACGATATTGAAAATAATAGTTAGTATGGGAAAGTACATTCAATATTGAGTGCATCAGGAGATGCAGAAGTATAAGGGGTTCCAGCACACATTAATTTGAAATTTTAAACCTTATTCGATCATTAAAACCTAGAAAACAACTTATTATCTGATGTTTGCAAGAATAGGGATATTCCTGCAATCAACCTATTTTCACACTAAGGACCTGATTTAACCCATTTGTAACCTCTCAATGACATAACTATGGTGAATTTATTGCATTAAATCCAAATAATAAGAACCATTGGCTTTGTAAAGAGCTAGGAAAGGGCCAAAACACCTAGAAAAATAAAACAACAAAATAACCCAACATACCTTAAATGAAAACTTTAAGTAAAAAGAAAGGGTTTGACAGTTGGATGTGTTGGTGGAGGAATGGAAAGCAACAGTGCAGACCTAGGATCTAACATCGGCTCCAACTGGGGATAGCACTTCTCTGTGAGGTGCTAAGAACAACAGATTGTGTGCATTAGTTCTTAATTTATGTCCCCTTGTCACCAATTGCTTTCACTCTGTTTACTAGCCCTGTTACATATCTCATTTCAATTAAAACTCATATCAGCAGCTATACCCCAGTGCCTTTATTTGGCTATGGAGTCTTTTATTCACACTAACTTACTGCAAACCAAATGCTCGGAAAAACGAGCTTATTCTCCTATTCTAATTTGTTGAAACTTTTTTCTCACGTATAAACAAATTTCCATAGTAACCATTCAAGCAATTTATTGTTTGAGATACCTTCTTGTTTGAAAATGTGGAAAGAACACAATAGGTGCAACAAAAAATCCATATTCAATATATACTTATAGCTGCAAATGGATTTCAAAGTGAAATTTGCAACATTTGGTATCTTTGAAAAAAATAAATCCATGCAATCAGCTATTAGATCATAAACATCTCCAACCACTACCTTTTCTTGTTGTGAAAAATAGATGAATTGTCTCATAATATCCTCAGCTTTCACTGATCCATTTTTTATGCAAACATCTTCCTTTTGAAAATCTAATAGTGAAACACGAAAAGGATGCAAACTGTCTCCATGGCTCTTGAGGTCTTGAACTGAAATATGCTCTTCATAAAAGGTTTTAATACCCCTTTCAAGTTATATGTTATAACAATCATATACTAATTTTCTACTATTATGTCTAATCCATGATGATGTAAAACTTTGCTTCTTGAAACCATGTTGTAATTTGGAGCCACAACTACCGTAAGAAGGATATGATTCTTCATGGACAATGGATCCGATGTCCTCATGAAACTATTGGTCAAATTGTTTCTGTGTTAAATTTGCAACCTTAACAACATTGTTATCCTCTTTCTCAACTAAAAACATCTCATAAATACTAAATACATCATAACTATTAGGAGAAATAAGATGTTCTGGAAACTATTGACACTAATTATCAATTTTATCATCATAAGAAAACAAAGATTTATGATCAGTTATATGAGAAGCAAGGTGTTTTGGAAATAAAACTTCTTCTTCCACGAATTTATCATTAACTTCTGCAAAATCAGCTTCTTGAAAATCTCCAAGAAAATTTAAATCATAATCATCCTTTTGTACGTAACTAGAAAAATTTCTATTGAACATGGAGAATCAACTTGCTGATATAAATTCCCTAAATCTTGGATAGTAGAAAAATCTGACTAGGTAGTTTTAAAATCTATAGGAAAATTAAAATATGAAAATGATGGATCACAATACTTAAAAGAATGTAAAACCAAATCTGATCTCTGACATTCATATTCTTCCTCAAGTTCTTGATCTCGAAGTCTGTCACAGGCCCGAAAATTCTCCTCATTCTCTCTAGCATCAAAAAACAACTGGCCTAGTGATGAGGATCTCCTTTCTCTGAGATAGAAAACAAGATCAAGGTGTTGAGATTTTATATAATACAACATGGCAACAGTTTCAGAAGGTTGAATATCATTAGGCATATTGTAATAAAAAATTTGAAGCCTCCTATTGAACATGGTAAGAGCTTCATCCTCCTTCCTCTTTAAATCATTTAATTCAATCAAGTACTGATCAAAAGTTTTTTTTTCACCCCAATATTTCAAAAATGCAGCATGAAAATCAGTCCACGATTCTATTGAATCAACCTTTAAGCTTCTAAGACATAGCCTAGGTTCTCCGTAAAAGGATTGATAAAATGTTCTCATGAAATCATCCTCATGGATGATTTGTAAAAGATCAGTGAACCGTTCAAAAGAAACCATGTGTTGCTCAATTGTCACATGATCTTCTCCATTGAACCTGGGAAGGTAATCTAAAAAATTGGGAGGGTAGTCATGGAGGAAAAAAGGTAGCTTCAGAGGTTTATAGCCTTCTCTGATCTTGCATTGAACATAAGTGAGTTGGACACAAAATGGAGCAGTAATTACTTGAGGATGTAATAAATCATCTTTGTTATTCATAGGTTTACAAGATGGGTCAACTTCAGGAGGAATTGAGATATGGACCTCATTCTAGCTAGTGGGTTCAAATGAAGGAATGAGATTAAGATCAATAATGCAAGAGGGCATATATTCTCTTCTCAAGGATGGTTTTACCACTATAGGATTATAATCATATGAGTAAACAAAGAATGAGATAATTATTTTCACATGTAAAGGAAAAGACATGAATGAACTGATGAAGAAAAATATGAGCTCTTTGAAAAAATTGATGGCTTGGTAACTGGTCTTTTCCTTCCACCTTTTCATTTTTATGTCGGCTAGGCTCATACTCCAATGGAGTGTTTTGATTATGGAGTCGCAAAGTGAAAGATTGCAGTCACTATGTGTGTCCGGATTTTTTTCACCATCAAAAACTAGATCTTATCGTTGTCGTTCTCCTAGGGAAAGATTGCTTCATTACTATGTTCCCTGGCAACGACACCAGAAGATGTTGGTCCTAAATTCTACACTTGACTACTAAAGGGCATAGCTAGGCCACCTCAAGTTTTGGGATGATTATATTTTTATGAAATGATTTTGTTGGTCAATTTATAGATGGGTTTTTAAAGGATAGGGACATAGTTGACCTAGCCGAGACTATCACTGCAAAGGTTTATTTTAGTTGGTGGCACATATAGTGATAAACAAATAAATATATAGAAGAAATAAACAAAGGGAAAACAACAAGAAATACAATGAGTTACCTGTTGTGAGAAATTTCATACTTAAAATAATATTTCAAGGCCTAAAAAACATAACCAGATACAAATAACCCAACAAGCAATAGTTGATTGTCAGGTTGCAATATAACTAATCTCTTTACTAAAGCAATAGTTGATTGCCAGGTTGCATGACAGTAAAAAGATTGATTAAAACAATAGTTGAAAGGAAAAGGAAATGCACATTGTACACATTCCAAATATCTATCCAAAATAAGACAAGAAGGTAAAGAGATTTGAAAGAGAACGCAATCTGTCACCAATAGTTATATTCACCATGTAAGAAACTTAAACATGTTTCCTTTGAAAATCCAGCTACAGTCCTTATGCTTTCTTTCCCCCAAAATCTGAACCCTCTTACCTTCAAAAGATTATCTATTTATCCCTTTTCCAAAAGGGTTCAACCACCTTTCTTCGATCTAACTCAAAAGTTAAATTCACATTACAACTAGATCCTACCAACAATTCAACTATCACTCCTTAATCATAATTTGTAAACATTGTTTGGACTTGAGTGAATCTGGTTTGAAGCATCTATGACTTCTCCTTAATTCAACCAAAACAAAAATGTGGTTTATATCAAGAAGATAATAACCACTTATTACAATTGATAGTAGTATATTTAACTAAATCAATAAAACTCTATAAGTGCAACTGTAAATAAAGTTGATAACTAAAGTGAAACAGTTCCATGACAATGTCTTAAAAAAACAAGTAGCTGGCAGTTGACTGTGCATGGGTATCCATGTATACTGAAAATGGAGTCCAAAATAAAGGCTATCCTCAACAAAATGAATGCTAAGCTAGCACTGATCTCAAACTTCTTCATTCTCTTTGACAACAGTAAACCTTTAACACTAGAACAAAACTTACCCAGAATTTAGCGAATTTCTGGGAAAAACGTCCTCAAAGGTCTCTTTGATTTTTCCAAACCGTGATACCTTTGTAAAACTTGAGAGAGGTTTTAATGCATGGTCTAATCCTCAACAGAAACTCTTTCAGTTTTTAAAAATAAATTTCCATCTGTTCGGAAGGCGCGCCCAAAGACAATGACTAAAACAAGGAAAAACAGAGCATTTGGTGAATTTCTGGAAAAATGGCCTCAAAGGTATCTTTGATTCTCTAAAACTATGATACATTTGTAAAATATGAGAGATTTTTTTGAATGGTATTGTTATCAACAAAATCCTCTTTTAGTTTTCACAAATTCACCTCCACCTGTTCAGAAGGCACGCCGAAAGACAATGACAAAAACATGAAAATACAGAGCATTTCATAAAATTCAGGCAACGCCTTTTGATGTTTCTTATATAACCTCTGATACTTTATTTGTAATTAGTGTGATGCATTTCAAGATCTTGTTTTTGTTGCTATAGACTCTGAATTTGTTGCTTCATGTCCTCATTTTCAATTTCTATAACTTTTTGGTTTTTCAGGTATGGTATAAATAGTGCCTTGGAGTTCAATCTTAGCTTATTGGTGGCTTTGGTTTTTCTATTGAGTTTGTTGGGCATCCCAAGGAATGGAATTTATTTCCTATTTTCCCTTTCTTGGTTTCAGGAGACTCCTTGATCAGGGTTTATACAGGCTCAAACTATGCAACAAATAACTTATGGATTGTGTTGTCTAGTCCTCCTTTGGCTTATTGTCTTTGTCCTAGAATTTATGTTTTGTTGCAAGGTTGTAGTCACTACCTCATCCTCAAAATACTTGGGTGAAAGTGGGCCTATTTGTGTGACATGTTTCTCTTGATTTCTACTCAAAACCTTGCTACCCTTCCTCTCTTTTATCCACATGATTGAAATACCTTGACTCCGGTCAGGGTTTTGTTGTTTTGCCACCAAGAACTTGTTGCAGACCTCTGCTGGAAATTTGACCTTCTTTAACCATCGTTCCCAGTGACTGGGAGAGTGCAGGCCGCTCCAATAAATTTCTCTTTAATATGGATCGTGGTGTCCCCGATTTGGGTATAGAACCCATTGAAATTTTGTGCGAAGAGAAGGGCCAATCCTCTTTGATGCCCTTCGAAAGAGCAAATGAAGTCGAACCATTTGGCTCTGATAAACATATCTCTGATCTCTGGAAAATCTTTGAACAATTCAAGCCCCTATGGCCTTGTTCTGTTGAGTTTCCAACGTTCTTGGGCAGAAACCATGGTGTCTACTACTCTTGTTGATCATGACGATTGAATGCATATGCAGCTTCAATACTTATTTAGCACCTGCCAAAAACGTAATCCACAACCCTGCAATGATAACAAACCATGATGCACATGTGCATGATTATGTTGAACAATATTGACAATAATAGTTAGTATGGGGAAGTACATGCAATCTTGAGTGAACCAGGAGATGCAGAAGCATGCGGGGTGCCAACAAACATTAATTTCAAGTTTTAAACCTTATTTGATCGTTAAAGCCTAGAAAACAACTCTGTATCTGATGTTTGCAAGAATAGGGCTATTCTTACAACCAACCTCTTTTTGCACTAAGGACCTTATTTAAAACATTTGTAACCTATCAGTGACATACTATGGTGAAGTTATTGCATTAAATCCAAGTCATAAGAAAATGTGTCTTTGTAAAGAGCTAGGAAAAGGCCGAAACACATAGAAAAATGAAACAACAAAATAACCCAACACACCTTAAATGAAAACTTTAAGTAAAAAGAAAGAGTTTTAAAGTTGGATGTGTTGGTGGAGGAATGGAAAGTAGCAGTGTAGACCTAGGATCTAACAGCAGGTGATGAGGACATGTTTCTAACATTGAGAAAGGAAAGAGATGGATTAGTCTCCTTTGGAAACGACGACTCAATTAGAATCATTGGAAAGGGCACAGTCAGAATTGGAAACAAGGATACCAAGGCAGAAAATGATCTACTAGTGGAAGATATGAAACATAATATTCTAAGTGTAAGTCAAATGTGTGACCAAGGTCATAAATTGTGTTCGATTCATAGAAGTGTGAGATAAGAAAAGCATGTTCAGGCAAATTGGTTGCAACAGTTGTAAGAACTTCAAGTAATATATATGTATTAAGTGAAATTGGAAATGAAAAATGTTGTCTAGGAAAGGAGGATGAAGTTTGGATATGGCATAGAATAATGGGTCACATAAACTTTGATAACCTCGTCAAATTCAGTAAAAAGGAAGCAGTCAGAGAAACTCCCCAGATCATGAAGCAAACCAACACATTATGCAAGCATTGTCAACAAGGAAAGCAAACAAAGACTAGGTTCAAATCCAAGCAATACTCCACAACAAGACCACTAGAAATTGTGCATATTGATCTAGTTGGACAAACTAGAACAAAGTGTTTAAAAGGTGAGAAATATTTTATGTTATTGGTTGATGATTATACAAGGATGATCCAGGGGATCAAAATATACTCAAAAATAAAAGTGCGCGGAATTTCTTCAAAATGGACATGTGTGTAGGCCTCGTCCTCATGATCCCAACGCAACTTGAACAGGTTCAAACGGACGTCGTATGAGTGAGATATTGTGTTCTGACCATTTTTCCAAATAGGAAAAAAATTGTTGAATGTACAATCGATACAGTCTGTACAGTGCTGACGTGGCATGACCATACTGCTGACATGGAAGGGTGACATGGATTTATGACTGTGCATATATGTTGACATGGCATGGTCGTACCACTGATGTGGCATGTTCGTATTGGACATGTGGCAAAAGTGACTTGGCATAGGCTGACATGGAAGTTGAGGTGGACTAATCACATGTTGACACATGTCAGTGGATGAGATGGCAATGATTACATGGCAATGTGGTGGACCAATAGTATGGTGCCACGTGGTCCAGACATGGGTTGCCACGTGGCACCCCATTCATGGTGTAAAAGTTTGGTTCATGCTCACAAGGGTTGGAACCCGCGACCTTCGGGACGTGGATGACTTGGCAGGGTTGGGCTACCAGCCTACCCGCATGGAAGTACTTACCCATATACCATTTCATAAACATTTTAATTTGAACGTTGGTTTGGTTGGGCAGAGAAAAACGCTGGGGCTTAGCCTCGGCCCTCGATTACACATAACACAACATACAACCATAACAAATAACTCAGCATGGGAACTCTCTAGCATATAGCCCTGGTCACATACTCTCCAACATATGACCCTCAAGCTCAAAGTTGCAACGGATTTGCAGGGTAGGTGCTAGATTTCAGGTCGGCGATAGGCCACATGGGCCACACGACTGACACCTTCGTCGAGAAAGGTGCTTGTGCCTCCTAACTGTTCGACAGAATGCTTGGATTTGCAGGAAGGTGTGGGTGTTGGGTTTTTGGCACAAAAAACACCCGTGAGCTAGGGTCAATCATTCTGGATGTGTTTTGGCAAGCAAGGATAGCAAAGAATTGGGAGAAACTTCCAAGGAGTGATTCCAACTCAGTTTTTGGCCAAACCAGGTGTAGGAAGAGCCCAACTAGGGGTTTTTGGACGTTCTGGAGCCATTGAAGCCATCCATTTCTCATTCTGAATATTGTAAAGCACTGATTTTGACACTTTGAGCATTAATGAAAAATATCCATTGGAAGCTGGACCAGGAGATGTATCCCAAGAGAGGGGTGAACTCCTTTATCATTTTGTTGTGTTAATGTGTGTATTATGATGGTTGTTTATGATTTTTTGTGTTGCTCATGATTAAGTAAAAACCCATTAATCTTTTTGTGTTTGTAACTTGATCCTATTACCCAAACACATACCATTTCACTTGCAATTTTAAAAAGATTCAAGCCTTTACATTTTCAGATCAAAGGATGACTACAGTTTGTTTTCTCAGGAAGAAATCAGAAGCATTTGAAAACTTCAAGGTATACAAGGAAATGGTTGAAAATGAAATGGATTAAAAAATCAAATGTTTGAGATCTGATAATGGAGGAGAGTTTACTTCAAAGGAATTTATGGATTTCTACAGCAAGCATGGAATAAAAAAGAAATTCTTTGTTGCTAGGACACCTCAACAGAATGGAATTGACTAAAGGAAGAACATGAAAGTACAGGAAATGGCTCGAAAAATGTTAATGGATTCTAACTTGACAGATGTATTTTGGACACATGCAGTGCATACAATAGTTCACATTCAAAACAAAGTAATGCTCAAAAACAACGGTGATAAAACTCCCTACGAGCTATGGAAAGGAAGACCAGCAAATGTAAAGCACTTCATAGTTTTTGGAAGCAAAAGTTACATCAAAAGAGAAGATGGAAGAATGGGAAAGTTTGATTCTCATGTGGACAACGACATACTTGTTGGGTACTCGATTACAAGGAAAGAATACAAATGCTTCAATCTAAGGCTCAGCAAAGTTGTGGAAAGCATCAACGGTTGATGAGACAGGTGGATGTAAAATAAAGGAAGAAGAAAAGGAGTCAGTGAAATTGGTTTACGAAGAAGAAGTAAAGGATGAAGAAGTAGTAGAAGGGGAAGATGAAGAAGATCATATATAAGTAGAAGAGAAACAACAACAAGTACCTCCAAAGACACCAAGAAAACGAATACAGAAGAATCATCCCTCAGATCAGATTATCAAGAAGAAAGATGTACGAGTTGAGACTAGAAGAAGAATCCGTTCACCGGAACAATTGCACCTAGCACTCTTATCTTTGATTGAACCAAATAGTTTTGAAGAAGCCAGCAAGGATGAATTCTGTATAAAATCCATGGATGAAGAGTTGGATCAGATAGAGAAGAATAACACTTGGGAATTGGTTCCAATACCAAGGTACAAGAATGTGATCGGCACAAAGTGGGTCTTTAGAAATAAATTAAATGAATATGGACAAGTTACAAGGAACAAAGTTAGATGGGTATGTACAGGATATGCACAGGTTGAAGGTATCGACTTTGAGCAAACGTTTTCCCCAATTTCCATAATGGAATAAATCAAATTGATCCTAGATTATGCATGCTCCAAGAATATTAAAGTGTATTAGATGGACGTGAAATCAACCTTTCTGAATGGGGAACTTGAGGAAGAAGTATACATTGAGCAACCGAAATGATTTCAGTTGTCATAGAATGAAGATTATGTTTGCAAGTTGAAGAAGGCCTTGTATGGTCTAAAATAGGCCCCCAGAGCATGGTATTCCAAAATGGACATATATCTACAGTAGCAAGGGTTCAGAAAAGGAAATGCAGACAACAACCTCTACATCAAGGTAACTCAAGATAGTATTTTATTAATTGAAGTATATGTTGATGATATTATTTTTGGAAGTGATAATGACAGGTTGAGCCAGAAATTTGCGTAGGATTTGCAGAATGAATTTGAAATGTCATTACTTGGAGAACTATCCTTCTTTCTGGGTCTTCATATATGTCAAAGAAACCAAGGCATTTTTATTTTTCAAACAAAGTATATCAAAGAAATGCTAAAGAGGTTCGGAATGGAAGATTGCAAACCAATCAATACTCCTATGCAAACCAGTTGCAAGTTAAGCAAAGATGATGATTCAAAGTCTACAAATTAGAGTTAGTACATGTCAATGATTGGCAACTTACTTTATGTGACAGCATCTAGACCATATGTAATGCAGGCAGTTGGACAAGTGGCACAATTTCAAGCAGCACCAAAGGAATCACATGTTCTAGCAGTAAAGAGGATATTAAGATATATCAAGGGTACATATGAGTTTGGATTATGGTATCCAAAAGGAAAGGATATATCACTTCTTTCCTACACAGATGTAGATTGGGTAGGTTGCATTGATGACTGAGGAAGTACAAGTGGAGAAGCATTCTACTTGGGTGAGTGTTTGGTATCTTGTCTAAGCAAGAAACAACCATCGATATCATTGTCTATAGCCGAAGAAAAGTATATTGTAGCAACAACATGTTGTACATAGGTTCTATGAATGAAACAAACTCTAACAGATATTCAGGTTGAGTATGATGAGCCCATTCCAATATATTGTGATAATACAAGCACCATCAGTATCTCAAAGAATCTAGTGATGCAGTCCAAGATGAAGCACATTCCAATCAACGATCACTTTCTACGGGAATATGTTGTAGAGAGGAACATTGTAGTTGAATATGTGGGAAAAAAAGAATGGGTTGCAGATATCTTTACAAAAACGCTTCCAAGGGAAGCTTTTGAGTATCTTCGATAGAGACTCGGAGTAATTTATACTCCAAAATGAATGCTTTTGAATGCTTATCTTATATGTCTTAGATTCACACAAGCAAGTAACATAAAGAGGACAGTTCAGTTTGGGGGATCAGTTTCAAGAAGAGTTTAGTTAGAGGAAGTAGCCCCAAGGAAAAGTCAATTAGGGGGAGTAGCATCGATGGGAAGTTACCTTTCCCATTGATGTCAAAGGGGGAGAGATCATCATATGCATGGATAGAGAGTTAGAGGCTTGGAGAGAGAGAACAGAGGCATGTTTCCAGGGGGAGCGATGGTCACAGGGGGAGCATGAGTGATATGACTTCAATATAGCATCAGAGTGTTTCCATCACTACCAAAGGGGGAGATTGTTCATTAATTGGGTTGGTTTTCATTGATATCAACCCTTGAATCATGTCCGGTAGAAAATTATGGTAGCTCCAACAGTATGGCTAAGGTACTTAATAATTTTTTGATGTATTATGGTATGAATATTAGTATATTTGTAGGTACGACTATTCTAGATGGATAGTACATGTCATGCCATTTCTGGTGATGTGTGGAACGTCACATAACTCCTCACGGTTAGAGAGTTGTGGCCTTGTAAAGTTGGAGAACCCTCATGAGTTATCTAGAAAGTCTAATTATTCTAGAGACTCCTAGAAGAAGTTCACTAGTCAAGTGGGTTAAACTAGGAGTTAATCATGGGTTAAGTTGTTGCAATAAGAAAATAATTAAAAATAAATTAATTGCAACTATAAATGGAGAGTTTACTATTTGTGGATAAAGTGGTTATAAGTGGACAAGTGGTTAGAAGTGGGTTATCCCTAAAAGAAGGAAATTGGGTTAAGTTGGTTAGAAGGTAAACCCTTGAGGAAGCTTCATGGAACTATAAATAAGAGAGCAAGGCTCTCCTATTAGCACCTATTGAGCACATTGAATATCTATTATTGTGTAAGTTTTATTGTAGGTACTCATTGATACATATGAATTTATGCAAGTTTGAGGTAGCACAAAGAGTTGACGGCGAAAGTTTCAGAATAGAAGAAATACAAAAAAAAAACATAGTTTTGAGGTGTACGCGTGCTGCAGTGAAGAAGGGTGCATGTGTACACAGGCTAGCAATATAACAGGGTGTGTACATGTGAGAAAACCCATGAAATATTGAGTTTCTAAGGTTGTCAGGTTCTCAGAATCTGAAAGTAAGCTCCTAGGAAGGTCTACAGTGATCAGGCACAACAGATCTATCTACAAATTCAAAAGGTATGTCATATTCTTATGTGTAGTTGGATATTGTTGTCTTCATGAGATATGGTTATGGGAGTTTGAGGTTTTTCCATAGATAAGGTGTAGGCTATATGGAACTTATGGTATGAACTAGATCTACAGAAATACAACACCGGTATGTTAGTATTATTCATTGGTTCATCTTGTTGATTCAAGTGTTGAGACATAGTTGTATTTCTTGACATGGTTGAGGGTTTTGGTTGTGAAGTGGTTGTGAAGTTTTTTGTATGGTGTGAGAATGCATATCACTAAGGGTTTGATGTCTAGTCCATGTGAGGACTATTACACTTTTTATGATTGTACACACATGTATGGCACATGGCTAGAGAGACATAGATGCATTTGGTTAAGGAATGTATAAGATGATGTATGCACAGGGCACAGCTACAGATAATACAGGGTGACATGTTTCAGGTTGATTTGACAGAGGTATCTAAGTGTCTAAGTTTCAGAAAAAGTGAAAACCCTAGCTATCTGAAGGTGTACGCAGGTTGTAGTATAAACAGATCGCATACATACGCAGGATTAGGTATAGACAGGGCATGTACATACACGAGTTGCAACATATACAAGTCGTGTACCTGTTGATATATGTTGGTATAGGATGACTTCTGGTACAGTATTGATTATAGGTTGTTGGTACAAGTTGGTTACATGTTGTTGGCACATATTGGTACAGGTTTACACTAGTAAATATCACAGGGACAGTTTGGTAGTGGTTCCATCATTTGAAACTTATATTTTAGGGAAGTTGGACGGGGCAAGGATAGGTGGTTGTAGCCACCTTTCGGTTGTAGCCGAAGAACATAGGGGGTTGTAGCCTCCTTTTGGTTGTAGCCAGAGAATCAGGGACTTGGATCGTCCCTCATGTTGTAGCCTGAAAATATAGGGGGTCAGAGCCTCCTTCCAATTGCAGTTGGAGAACAAAGAAAGTTGGTGCTTCCAATGAATGTAATTCTTAAAGACATATAAGAAAAAGCATTATGTGGTTTTCTCCCACATTGAGTTTCCACATAAAAATATTGGTGTACTATGTATGTGTATGATTGTTCATTGTTCATGGTTTATTTACTCTGCACTTATTTAATGATAATGGTATATTGATCATAAATATAAAGAACACTTACATATTGTGGTTAAAAGGATTAAAAATATTTTTTATTGATTCACCCCCCCCCCCCNCCTCTCAGTAATCCAATAAGTGTCTCACAACAAGATATGAAACTTTGTGGCACAATACAGATCCTAAGCAGAGGAAAGCGAATTCAAGCATTTTTTGCATGTATCTTGGAGAAATGCAGGAAAAGATAGAAGACACATAAAGGTTCTCACTAGAAGTGGTGAAGGAAAATGAGGGAATAACAAACTTCAAGGCATCTAGGCACAACATATGGATATAAGGAAGGAGAGACCCCAAGAAGACATGGTTAAATATGCAGTATTGCATCACATCAAAAGAAGTCCAATGGGTAATAGCAGAATAGCCAGATTAGTGGAAGGTACCAGTGGATGTCAAGAAAGGAGAAAAGGGAAAAGAACAAGAAGAAGCTAACACATCGCAAAAATCAAGTAGTCCAGCAGCAAATACTACGAAATCATCACAATGCACGCAGCCAACAAAAAGCGTGATGACAGTCAAGAAGTAGAGGAAGAAGGAAACGGTACCGAGGGCCTCAATATTAGGAACTAATAGTGCATAAAGAACAAATGGGGAAGCACAAAATAAGGATAACATCCCTGAGACAGAGGAAAAGAAACCTGCGTAGACAGAAATACCACCAAAGAGAAAATCAGCAATGTAGATAAGAGAACATAGAAAGAAGATGAAGGCGTAGAAGAAGGCCCCTCAGCTCACCATAACTGAAGATGATGCAGAATTGGTGGCATAAAAAGTATAGGATCATGGAGAAGAAGCCTTATATGTCATAGATTCACAACGAGAAGAACTTATGAAGACTCCTATGGAGGTGAAAGAAGTTTTGGAAAACTTAAATATTAATGTAGCACAACAGAAAGGTACTGCGCAATAGGAGCAAATACATGAAGAAAATGAGACAGTGCAGACAACAATAATGGGAAGTGAGACTTTCCATATTAGCCAAGGAATGCTAGAAGTGGAAGCAGACATAACACAGAAACCCCGAAAGGAGATAGAGCAATTGGACTTGGTGCTATCCAAGATTTCAACCAAATCGTTATACAAGCTGAAGGTTAGTGTCGCTAATGAAGTGCAATCAAGGGATATAACAGATGCAACAAAATTAGATACAACCAAGGAGGTAAGGGAGATACTGCAGATATCCCTCAATCAATCATAGCATGAGAGGGATGAAGAAAACAATGCGCAGAGAAACTAGAACAAAGACTTGAGAAAGTATTTCAAACTATTCCAGATAGCACACTAGCAGAAGAGTTAAGTGCAGAAGAAAAGATCCAAAAGATAGCGCGGGTTATGGAAGGGTACATACAGGAAATCTCAGAACTGGTAGAGAATTTCATCCCAAGAACACCGCCAGAAGTGAGATCACAAAGAGAGCAGGAAGTAGCAGGGCACATGGAGAACATGACACAAAATATTAAGGAGATTGCAAAGTTATATCACAAAAGTGTGCAACTATGGACAAGTCTGCAAGAGGATGAAAAGTTGTAGGCAATGGAACAAAAGGAAGAAACCATCAACACAACCGTGTAGGAGTTGAAGCAGAAGCAGAATTCCATGGACATTCAGGATAGGCTGAGGAGTGTGCAGGAATTAAAGAATCTGCAGGAAGAAGTGAAGTCAATCCAAGTAGAAAAGAAGATGAGACGGGCTCAGTTGGAGCCATTACAGGAATATGCAGAAAACATTTTGACAGAAATGGATACAACAAAGGGACATATGGAAAATATTAGGTTGGACGCTAAAGAGATGTTGAAGGAACATCTCACTACACAAAATGTGGAGTCTGTTGCAGAGAAGAGCGCATAGGTGAAGACTTGTCTTGAAGAGATATCATGTCGATTCTAGGAGTTGGAAAAATATATGGAGGTAAACACTGCATGAGTGGCATGGGACGAGCCACAAGTAAGTGTTGGCAGCCTATTGGAGTAGGATATTTTGGGTCACAGCATAGCGAACGAGGAAGGAAGATAAAGAATGGACCAAAGGAAGTAGTGCACGTCAGGAAAGAAGGGAAAATAGCGTGACATAAGGCAAGGAAAGCAGTGCGTCGAGAATTAAGGAGAAGAAGTGTAGCGTAAAAGCAAGGAACGGTTGGATCGACAACCAATCGCACGAAATAAATTATTTTGTGGATGAGCCTAATCCACTTAGGGTTAGGGTTTTGGTAATCAATGTAATGATTTTTTACCCACTTTTTGTAGTATAAATATGATGTATGAGGTAGATAGGAGAGGATTTGTTTTTTAGGATAGTTGGAGATATTGTTGAGAACCTTTCTGAGTTTTGAGTCACAATACTAGTTTTTGGTTGAGAGTTGTAGATGTCAGATGCATGAGTTTTGGAGACTTATGGAGTGCAACTAAGGATCAGGTCGCAAGTTGTCGATATTGGTGTGATGTTGGTCAACCTCACCATTACTAAACCTATGATCTAATGCACACAACACCATATTTTTATGAAGAATAATAAGAAGCAGAAGATCTTTGTGGACGTAGCCTAGGAGGGGTGAACCATGGTAAAATATTGTTTCATTGTGTGAAATGATTCCTTCTATGTGTTTCAATGCTTATTATGTTGAATGAATGAATGAATACATGCATCTGTTAGAGTCAATTTACAGTCCACACTAGAGTAGACATGTTATTTTATACAGAATGAATGTCAAAGGCTAAAGGAATGGTAGATCTGAATGATAGTAATGAATGATGAATGTTGAAGTAGAAGAAGTATAAGTAAGTACACTTAACATCCCCATGAGTTCCATCCCTTCCATGACTGCAGGCATTTGGGTCCTGCAGTCACCCATAATCCATATCGGGTGAGATTGTGTTGTGCACTCTATGCACAGTGTTGCCTTTTAGTTTACCAAAGGGGTCGATGGTTTCTAGGGTTTTGTTGGAGAACTAAGGTAGAACCCAAGTTTTCCCATACATCCAACATTTTCCTAATTTGAGGGATTTGGAGGTTTTATCTTGGTTGATGAATATCTTTGTTGGGTGTTGATTATTCCTTTCGATCTAATAATTTCAAATGTATTCATAATGCTTCTTAACCTGTGATTTTTAATTGACATTTGTATGATGGAATCGAAATGTTATCTTTATACCTTTTCATATTCATAAGTGCTTGATCATCCTTTTTGGATGTAGGGTTTGATGATCTATCACATGTCTTGAATGAGTTTGATGTCGGTTATTAAACATTTTTCTGAATGACTTATTCAAAGTCTTCATACTCTTGCTTGCATGTTGTGCCTAGCATCTTCATCTTTGTACTCTTTGTTACGAGGAAAATATCTTTATGGATAGGGGTAAACCACAACAGATGGAAATGACTGGAGAAATCAACTATATTCTCAAGTATGCTATATAAACAAATACGCTAGCGAGACAAGATAAAAGGCCTACCTTGTCCAGACGTTTGATGAACTCCACCATTGAGCACTTGACCCAAAGTAATATACCTGCAACTAGTCCTCAACAACCAAGAAACGCAAGCATATGGTGATAATATATTATGTTATCACATTCAATAGTATAATCCATCAACATTCATAACAAATACGCCAATGGAATAATAATTCAAATATTTGCAAGATATCAATTGGACGAGAAAAGAGTATTTCTATTAAGATATAATCAGCAGAAGTGAATAGGCTACAGACTTCCATGTCGGCATGGTTCGGAACCGAGAAACTAAGTTCCTTCCAGTTGGGCCTCCACCACTTCAATCCTCCACCAAAGGAAAGCTCATGTAAGAGAGACAATGGAGTTCTCAATCAGTAAGGGAAGAGCTCGAGGGTTGAACACTGTGTTCAGACGTAAAGGATAAAGGGATGTAGACTCAATGTGAAGTGAATAATTCCTCCAGAGTAACTTTTCTCTCAAAGTTGAATTCTTTCTCCTATTTTCCATAGCTTGGATTTGGCCCATTTATAGACTTCAAGTGGAACTGAAGGGTCGAGTCGGAACATTTCCAATATATGGAAGGCCAAGGATCATTGATCTCATGATGTGACATGGAAACCCGACACCATTTTTCAATTTTGGGCACATTTCCCGATGTACGTGGGTTGTAGTGGTGTAACCTGCATATACACATGTTGTATAGTAGGCAAGGTGTGTATATGTGGAAAAATTGTATTTTTAGCTCTAGGATTTGCAAAAAGGGACTACAAGTCTGCATAGGGAAATGGAAAAAGGCCTTATGTGCAAGATTGATGGGGTGAGGCAAATCTTGCTATAATAGATGCCCCCTAATGTGTGAGGTCAGAGGAGTATCTTTGATGGTCGAAATACATTATAAAAACCTAGAAGTGGAGTAATGGGGACCCAGCTGGAAGAACTAGTTGCTTATTACAATATGTATTGACTTTGCATACATGGCTGCCAATTTGATTTACACTGTAGATCCATGTGAAAATATACCAAACAACTGTCCATGGCCATGAATAGGCAAATAAAAATGTGGTTACATGACAAAGGCTATCATAGTCACGAACAAGGCCTAGTAGAAACAGTCTCAAAATCAATCTGAAGATATATGTATACAATGGAGTACAATCTGATCTCCCATGATCACTGAAGTCACACAGATATTGGTCCAATGAAAAGGCAGCAACAGCTCAGGAAAGTTGCGACTACATATTGATGTCTTCAAGTCTTCTACATAATCCGCCAAAGGTGCAAGTCTACATCATGTGAATAAAGGAGTTGAGGTCAAACACAATGAGACTTCGTTTGATTACTGGTCATTGAGGTATACCATTAACAAACGCGAGACAACCTATCGATGATGAAAGTAGGTATCAAGGCAATGAGTACATTCTTACAAGTGTGAATAATGGAGTCGAGTCAGAACGTTTCCAGTATATGGAAGGCCAAAGATCATTGATCTCGTGACATGACATGGAAACACGACACCATTTTTCAATTTTGGGCACATTTCCTGATGTACGCGGGATGTAGTGGTGCAACATGCGTATATGCATGTTGTATAGTAGGAAAAGTGCGTATATGTGGAAAAATTGTATTTTTAGCTCTGGGATTTGCAAAAAGGGACTGCAACTCTGCATATGGAAATGGAAAAAGGCCTTCTGCACAAGATTGCATGGGGTGAGGCAAATTTTGCTATAACACTCTCATATATTGATCATCTCTTAACTTGAATCATAAGGCCACTAATCCTTTCTTTGTGTTGGGTATTAGGTGCATGCATCCATCATGAAATTTATCTATAGCAATCCATGCCATAGATGATTTCCTTTGAGAAACCTCTCCTCTTTATTCTCTTCATTTTGCAAACAAAAAACTAGTACTTATTCATAAGTTTGTTTAAAGGCAAGGAAGCATAATTGTTCTAATGCATTGGCGAGTGTCATTTTAATTTCATAAATGATCTCATCTCTTTCTGTGGTTGCAGGATAAAGTTAGGAGGATCTCCTTTCTTCACGGTTTCTCCAGCCTTGAGATGCATGTGGGGGAATCCCTTGATCTCCTTCCCTTTTGGCCTTCCCTTTCTTTGAAAATTTAGGTCCAAGGCCTATTGAGTTTTCCCCTTCTTTTCTTATTTTATTTCATACCAAACTTCTTATTTGGATTATTCTCATCTATATCTTTCCAATGACTGTAACCATACGTAAATCTGAGTCTCGGATTAAAATTTATGGCCTCCCAAAGTTTCCTAAGCCAAAACTCACATTTTCCACCTTATTGCCACATGGCATCCAAGTGGCTCCTTTTCTCTTGTGCCATTCGACGTGGTGCTAGCATGGTTGATGTAGCACCCACCACCTATCCTCAATGGTGTCGAGACTTGTCCCAAATCATTTCTTCCCAGTTTTCTGACCCCATACTCCAACGACAACACTCACAGACCTTTTCATCATCAAATCTCCATCACTCCTAGCTCTCGAGCACTCTGCTCCCATCCTCCGATGATGACATCCTCTGATAGATCTGGCAGTTCTCAGAAGTTGAAGATAAAAGACCTCGATCCCATCAATGCCTCAAGTTATCCTGTAGTTGACATCCACCTCCCTAGCTAGCACCTCAAACACGTGGCACTGCCATGACCCGCCACATAGTGTGACACATGTTACCTAGGACTCAACATTAAAAATTGTCTCAAAACTCCAAATTACCCTGACACATGGAATATCACCCACATGACACGTGGACCCATCCTCCACTTGACACATGGACCAACGCGACCATACACATCATCAAAAGACATCAGGGCCTAGCCAACAAGGTGTCTACACATGTCCTCTTCATTTTCATAGTTCTTCTCCATTAGAGTACATCAACTCTTGATATGACCCCCCTCCGAAGAACGGTTAAGATCGCATCTCACCTATTTCTTAATCAATGTCCTTCATTTGTTCTTGGAGTCCCTTGTTCTCAGAGTATATTTTCTTCATGTTTCCTCGATCACTCCGACCAACACTCCTTCGATCAATGGTTGATATCTACTCACTGGGATAAATCAATGGTTAAGATTCAAATCTATGATCTATAGGCCTCCATGTTTCAACTTGTCCCACTCTACTCCCACACAATCACCAACTGACACATGTCACCCCTCGGGACACCTTAGTTTCCATGTTGACATCATAGTCACTTTGACCTCCTAACTATAATCCTCATCATCCTAACTACCCTATCGTCACTCTACTTCTTCTCCGATAGATCAATATTCGTCATTTCTTCACACCCACCCTCCTCCAACGGCTTAGAGTATCCCTTGGAATAACTCCCGTTAGAGTACTTCCCTCTCCGAAATCGCAAATCACTCTGATCGGCACTCCTTCGATGAATGGTTGATATCTCTCAATTGATAGATCTGAGGGCTATGATTTAGACACTTGTCCCAAGGATTAACACGAACAGGGTCCCCACTTGGTCATTTCTACGAATTACACACTGCCATGTGTCCTTCTTTGAACATGTTCGCATCCCTCCTCATCATGACATCACCTTCCTTCTTGGCCTTACCCAGGAAATACCCACAAATATCTACGGCTGAGATTGATCTCCCCTTTCTCTGATCAACGATTAATATTTAGAGTGATCACATGCCCTGATCAATGATCACCTTTCTCTTCTTCACCTCCCGACAAATCAACAGTTCATGTTGGTATCTCAGAGACTTCCCCATCGGAGTCTCATTACCACCTTTCCCTCAAGCACTCTGATGATTGCTCCCTCCAAAAAAGGGCCAAAATTTCCTCTAGCCACTGAATAAATAGATTTTATTCATCTTGATTCAAAACATGCATTTTTCCAAAGCTACAAGAGCTAAATATCAACAGCGCGGATTCACCCACAGGCAGATCAAGGTCTACTAAGTGTTGGTTTTCAAACCAACATAACTCGGGATACAAGTGCCAGAATGGAGTCAGTGATACCTGATTGGAAAGGTATCGAGTAGAGGAATAGATTGGCAAAGGTATTTAGGCCTAAAAATTAATGCAAAACCTCATAAATTGTAGAGAACATCAGGCCATAGATTTGGGGGTGAAATGATTGTGCAGACTTCAAACAACCATATCCGGAGCTATGGGCACTGAAATCAGGCCTGAGATATCTCACTGGAAAGGTATAAGAGTGAAGAATAAGATGGTATGGTAAATATTAGTAGATTGAGAATGAAAATACTCCAAAATTATAGAACACATAGTGGGTCTGGATTTAATCGGAAAGAGGGTTATGTGTGTACAACTAGTCATATTTGAAGCCACAAGAGATAAAATTGCACCAGCAAGAGCATGATTGATGATTGAGACAGAGGATAAGGATACATTGTGATCTTAATTAGCATACAAACGCCAGGAACGCTCAAGAAGATTCCTAGGAACAAAAAAGGACAAGAAAAATTCGAGTGGATAATATTTTTAAAGAAATACCATTTATGAAATGTCTAAGGACAAAATAGCCATTATTTTATTAGTATATTCATATTTTGTAATGCTCGTATGTTCATTTTCGAAAATGAAAGAGAAATTTGAAATGTAAGATAAGAAATAGAAGGAAAAGGAAACGAATAGTCACTAGAACTGAAGAGTCTCCCTTTTGTCTTATAAAAGAGAACTTGTAGGATGTAATGAGGACTTTTGCCTTTTGTAACAAAAGATGGTACTATTACTTCTGAATAATAAAGAGCAAGAGGAATTTTAGAAATATGTGATGTTGATAGATGTATTGGAGACTATTCTTTATGCATTTATCTTCTAGCTGAGTAGATAGGATTTTGTTGTATGAACTATTTATGCGCTCTTTTTTGTTTTCTTATGTTGTCATGTGTTTCTTTGTGGGTACATAAATGGTGTTATGGATGTATGGTACAACTATTTGTCTATGTATTTGTAGCATTGTTGTTTTCAATTATCATTAGAATACTTGAAATATTTCAGGTTCTGATGGTGTTATCTTTCGTTGTACTCATTCTTTTAGTTTTGCTTCCAGGATAGGTTAAAATTAGTTAGATTAGATTAATTTGCTTACAGTTAGATTAGCTTTAGGATTATTTAAAACTTTTGGTAGACAATTCATTGTTTTTCCCCTTTTCTTATTTTAATTTTGAGCGATAGTGAGGCCCATATACTCGTAGGAAATGCTACACCAAATGGGAGTAGGTCTAATTACGACCTTCCATCGGACATTCTCCCTTTTTTTCTTGATAGGACATTTGGACCCATCAACATAAATGGTGCTAGAAGGAGGGCCAAATTACAAGCTGAGCCTGTGGATTCGCTATTGTTAATTTTTTGTTTCAATTTACTAATGGCTACATCCCATATCCATTTATGGAGATTTTTTTTCTGGTACTATACCTCCCAAACCTCCTAGAAATATTTTACATTTCTTGTCGCAACTTAAATTTTATGGCGAGGGTGAAATCTCTACATCTAGACATGCTTTACAATTTTGGAAATTTTGTAGCTATCACAATATTACTAATGGTAGTGCCATTTGCAGGTTGTTCACTCTCACTTTTGCAGCCCGGTTCAAGAGCTGGTGTGAGACTTTGTCGGCCACCTCTATTTACACATGGGAACAACTTATGCGTGAATTTTTGCATGCTTTGAGAATTATGATTATGATGATTTGTGTGCAGAGATATCATAGCTCAAGAATAACAAAGATGAATCTCTTCAATATTTTGATATCAGATTTACTCATCTTTGCTATAGATTTCCTTTGGATGGTAGGCCCTTTAACAATGATTTGATTTCCTATTTAGTTTCTCTTACTAATGAAACACATGAATCAATGGATAAAGAAGCTAAATCATGTTTTAATGTTCCTTTACATGTTGGTTTGGATTTAAATAAAAATAGTGTGAATATTAATACTTCATTTGGACTTCATATGTTTGAATCTTGCTTCACTATGGGGGACATAGATCAGATAGAGAATTATTTTTCGGAAGAAGCATATGTATCCTCTCACCACTCCATACCTCCTTTTTTTCCTTGTGATGGAAAAGAGGTCTCTTGTGTAAATTCAAGTTCATATTTTTATATAGTTGACCAAGAGGAGGGTTTTCCTACTAATAATGGGACACTTCAAGTCACACCAATGGTTGTGTCAAGTTCTCATTATCCTTTCTCATCTTTTCCATCATGGGGAATGGAAGAGAAAGCTATGGATCAAGATTTAAATAATGATCACTTTATTAATGAAGAAAATCTGGACATTCATGAAATGAATCTTTCCTCACCCATCGATAAAATGGAATTAGTTTATGCTAATTTGGATTGCCCTGTTGTTACAAATTCTCCTAGTATAACTGACATAGAGAAAGAATGTTTTACTACTACTGATAGATTATTGATTTCTTGTTCCAAGGATTTTTGTGATTTGCTCCTTGCTTCTAACCATGAGTATGCTATGCAATATATTTCATATTTTAATATTGTGTAGGAGTGAAACTATCATGTTGATCATTTCACTCAAGGAGAAGAAATAAACATACAAGACATACTTCTTTATCACTGCAATCCACCATTTTCTTGCATGAGGAATCATTCCTAGTGTGGAGCCCACCCATTCATAATCAATCACTGATGTTCTTAAAGAGGAGGAACAACCATTCAAGGAGTCACTTTATGAAAATCCCTCTTGTTCTAGAGAAGCTTTTCATTCTCTAAATTCTTCCACTTATTTATATTTATATCCTAATCTTTTTAATGGTTTAAATTTACAGGGAGCCCACCATTGTTCTATTCAAATGAATTCAATGGGGTTAACCCTTTTTGAATTACTTGAGGGTGGTGATAGGAATATGGAATATAGAGAGGATTAGGCCTTTTCCCATGCACTTAGTACAACTATTCCTTATTATCCTTTTTCATGGGATGACATAAGTGTTATAGCAAATGTGTATCAAAGGATGTCTTCTTCTTTTTCTTCTTCATTTTTTTTATCAATAGAGAATCTTATTATTCAAGTAGCCCTTTACTTGATATTGTTGATAATAGTGGATCTCACCATTGTTTTGAAGATATCTCTCATGCCATGGTTGGTCCTAGTCCATACATATCATTTGATCTCACTAGTCTATCTCAAGTTGATGGTTACTTGAAGTATGAGTCCAAGGATGATTTCCAAGATGAGGAGGCACTTCAGTTTACACCGATGGTTATGCCAGGTCCTCATTCTTTTGGCTTGTCTTCGGGGATGAACAACTTTATAAGCATGAATATTATCTCGCCAAGTACACTTCACACGAATTCTATGCATGATTCTTGTTTGGTATGTTAACTTCCATTGAAATCCATCCATCAATTCTATGATAGTAATGCAAGATATCATGATAGAAGTGAAGCATGGTTGGATAGATCCTACTTAGATAGGTTCCCATGAATTATCGCTATCACATTTCTAATATATTGGATATAATTTATCATGTTTTAATTTTTCCTATCTTTACTCTATTTTTATTCCAAGTGTTGTTACTGATATTTTCTCTTGAACATGTGTTTGCAGGCTTGGGATTACAAGGATGGCTACATTGGCATTACGACTTTACATAGTTCATTTTTCAGCCATTGTAGCATAGAGTAGGAGTAGGGTAGAATAGTCTAGTATTTTTCCTTTGCATAGTTTAGCTTTTCTTTCTAGTTTAATTAGTTTTCGGTTTGCATTCTCTTTTCATTATTGTTGGCTGATCAATAAATGAATTCTCAGTAGAGGTGGAAAGAAATAGAATCCTTGCACCACTAATTTTCCCTTAATTGGATTTTTTGATTTAATTTTGACATGGGGAAAAAATTACTTTATCTCATCCTCAAACTTTTTCTATGTTTTGGGTAATTTTAAGATCATTGATTTTTATGCATGATTACCATGACAAATATTTTCAAGCATGTTTTCGCTGACAAGTGGAATATTTTAAAATAAAGATACTATTTAGTTCCTCTTGGGATGAAAATGAACACTCAAAGGTATTCAATCATCATATGAATATGATTCTAATTGGAAGTTTTTTCTTGATTGATTTTCTTTTGAGTGTTGGGATTGTTGTCCTGTACACAATGACTGAAAGTTTTGAGTATTAAAATTCTCCCCATCTGAAATCCAAGAAACTCCAAATCCTTGTAATCTCCTTAGAATATTATTTTTCCTTGGTTTTGGATTTTTCCAAATGGTTTCTTTCCCATTGACTCTCTTCTTCAACTACTTTCAGCCAACATGAATTTTCTCCATAGACTTTTTTGCATAATAATCTTAGCTGATTTTTATTTCTTTTGAGTTATTTTCTGTTAGCATTTTTAGTATTAATTTATGGGCATTGGCTGCAAATGTATTATGCTCTATCCCGTTAGTTTTTCAAGGAGTATTTTCATCTTTTATCTTGCACCTTTCTTCACCCAAGCTTCCTCTCATACACATCAACAAGAGACATTCATTCACATTGTCTAGATGCATGTTTTGACAATTCTGGACAACATGGTTATTTAAATATTTTGGTGATATCTCTTTCATAAAATTACTTCGGAACCAATCTTTTATTCCCCAACTCACTGATCCACTAAAGACTCGGTCCTAGCACTATCAATTATGAGATTTCAGACCTCATATTTTCTTGTAAGGTATCTTCCATCCTTCGAATTTGATAATCTCGATTCACTCATTATGGTTACATTCTTGAGTAATTTGATGTTTGTCATGGCTGAGAATTACACACTTATCTCATGTTGAAATTCATTCAAATGTTTGGGAGTTGTAAGTATCTTAATGGAATATGTCAAGGCAACTTCTAAGATTCCAATTTCAAGTTTTCAACATTTGTTTTCATTTTAGCCATGATAATAATTTTCAAGATGTGAATTCCTTGGGGGTTGTAACTCATCAATCTAGTGGGCCCCGCATTCTTTCAACATTGCTTTAACCAAAAATCAATTTATTTATAATTAGAAGAGATAAACATTGTTTCGGTTAGTTTGGAACATCTTTTATTGGATCCCTCTTGCTCATGAGCTCATTGATTTTTTGTTTTCTAGATTATATGTCTCATTATTTCTAACATAAAACATATCTAGTAGAGAGACAAGATATACACTCTTATTTTTCATTTCACTTTCCTCTTATTCTATGACATGTGTAAGCTTAAGGAAGTGGAATTTATGGTTTCTCTACTTGGAACACTCTTGAGGGATTGAGGCTATCAATTTCGTAGACTTACATGTCACGTCAATCTCATTATCTATTAAAAACATGATCTTACTCACTTTATTCAATTTCGATTTCTAATTATATTCTTCAATTGTGTTGGAGAAGTCAACCCATCTAGGTTGTAACCTGAGATTATATGTACCCTTTAAAGAGTATCTTAATTTCTACCTTTTTCATAATGATTTCCTCTTGCCTCTCACAAGGTTGAAGATGATCATGCTAATATTTCACATCATTGTCATAACTTATCAGGGGAACCACATACCTTGGGGTGCAATATTAATCATCTTTGAATCATATTTTTATGACTGAGATTTGTTGATGGATTGGTATCTTTAAAAGATAGATGGGATTGAAATGTTGTGGTCTTGTTTACTTAACTTAATTGAATCTGATTTTAGGAAGAAAGCATTGTGTCCAAGGATTCACATATCACAACAATCAATGGCACTTAGTCTCTTGTTAAAGGGAATAATGTGGGAAAGAACCTAGTGCGTATCTCTTAGGAAGAAGGTTGTGATATTTGGTTGAATGAACAATAGATGAATACTTGAGGACTGCACTGACCTTTACACTAAGTTTTATGACAACCCACTTAGTTTAAGTTTACATTAGCTTAACATGATTCACTTAGGATTAGTTTTAATTTTGGTCTTTACTTTTATTTTTTAGTTCAATTTCATTTCAGTCAGTCAATTAAAAGGAGGATTTCTCCCCAAATTGTCTAAGAGTTGATCACACCGTTGCCTTTTGTATGCAGATTGGGAAAATGGCTTGTGCAACCAACAACTCTGAATTTTTTCTCTTGGAATGAAGGAAACATAGGGAAGTATTAATCTAAACTTGGATGCTCAAATTCCTTTGCGACATTTTGGATTGATAAACCAAGATTGTCACCAACTTAACAACTGATCCAAAATATCTTTTGTCTCATTTATATATTCCCATTTTGATTTCTGATCTTGTTGAGGTTTGGAGTCATTTTAATGATTCTTTTGATGGCCTCCATAACTATCAATTTTTCCTATTTGCCTCATCAAATTGAATTATTGGGATTTACATGAGTAAAGATTATCTTTTGTAGCAAAGAGAAAATGGCGCTTTGGTGAGAAATCTGAAATGTATTTTTTGTTGAAAATTAATTATTTTCAAATATGCTAATTAATTGCTCATGTCACAAAACTACATGCAGGTTATGAATGTATGGAGAGAGATGATGGAAGAAGGAAGTGTTGCCTATGGAAATTATAAATCAATTTTTACTTCCAGAATGCCAAAGCCCTAACTGGATTCAGGGTATCCCACAAAGATGGATGAAGAAAGAATGGCATACTTCTTTAATGGTTATTTGCAAGTACATTACATGTGAAGGCCAATTTTCCCTCATCCATATTTATCATATTAGGTTGTTGATGCATTTGAATGGTGATAGTCCTATGTGTTTGCCTTTCTTTTTATTTAAGAGCTTGTCAAAGATGTTTAAAAGGATACAGACTCATCCTGCAACTGCTAGTAAAATTATTTTTCACCAAAGACTGATCAAAACTCCGGTTATGTATGCTTTGGGAGAAGTCCAGCGTTCTTGGGATTGGTTGATTGAATCACTCAAATTTGAAGAACAGGGGCCCAAGCATAAAATTTCTCAAGAGAAGAAATCCAAAAAGGTAAAAAAGGTTCCTAAAACTCTTGTTGTTACAGTGAAAGAAAAATCCCATGTGGCCAAAATAACTCGATCCAACAAAAGGAAGTTGCAGTTATAGTAGGAGACTGAGGATTTAAATAAATTTTTCCATGTAGCCAAGATGACCAGAACACAGAAAAAGAAACTAAAAATAGAGTTAGAATTGGATATTTAAACTCATGATGAGTTCCTTGTTCCAAAAGATGAGCTTGAAGACAATAAAGGAATCCATGTTAGAGGATCAATAAAGCAAAATCTTAAACAGTCCATACATAAAAAGGATGAATATGTTTCAGATGGTAAAGGTAAGAAATTGAGCAAGACAGGAAAGAATAAACCAGTGGTGAATTATCCTAGCAGATCTAAAACCAGAGCAACAAATAAGATGAGATTGAATTCAAATGCCCTATTCAATCCTTCTATTAAGAAAGAAAATGTGATTGTCATTGATGATGATACAGTGGAAAGTACAGAGGAGGAAAAGGGACAGTCACCAATAACTTCTTCACACAAGTTGAAAAAGGTTAAATTGGGGCATGAAGATGAATATTATAATGAACATGTGGAGAAACAGAAGAAAGATGAGAAGGGTAAACAAATTGCAGAGCACCCAATGAGGCATGTAACCAGAGAAACCAAAAATCTAAGTCTAAACTCCAAAGATTTACCCAAGTCCTCTCTGAAAAAGGGCCATTCGACGGATCTTGAAGACAATCCAGTAGATGCTGAGATCAAACCAAAATTTGATTATTTTCCAAAGACAGAGGAGCTGCAAGATTTTCAGGAGATGAAAATGTCAAAAAATAATGTAGCAGAAGAGATTGGTGGTGGTTCATATTCAAAATATCATAAGTATGAATTCAAAGTCAAAAAACTCAGGTTTTCTATTGACCTAAATCGGTCTGCTCCAGATGAAGACCATATTGAATTCAGAGTAGAAATGAGGGATGAAAAAGACAGGGTTAAAGAATTGCAAGCCATGATTACGAAGTTGAAGCAGGAAAAGTGGATGATAGAACAGTGGAATGTTAAGCAGCAGGAAAAGTTGTAGAAACTTAAGAAGAAGAAGAAGTATCAACAAGCATTGCTCAAAGAGGTAAGAGAGGAAAACATCAAACTGTATTGGCATAATGTGGTTTTGAAAACTAATCTAAAACAGAGAAAGACCTAAGGTTTTGCCTCTATCATACAGTGAAGGTTTCAAAATATGAGGCATCATACAATTTTGAATTTTTGATGAATAAAAAGATACCTATGCTAAGATTTTGAAAAATGTTATTATAAACTACATAGTGATAGAGTATTTTCGAATATGTAAATATTCTTCTCATCACAAGCAGGAGTATCTATTCTTCAGGCCATCTTGGAGGACCAGCTCAACATCAGATTCACTCCTTACTTTGTGAGATCTGAATATCTCATCAGATCAGAAACTAGTCTATATTCAAGATTAATTATCTGAAAACTAGGTTATAGAGATTCGAATTATCTGTATGAGAGGATATGTCTCCTGAGTTTTAGCTAGAATATAGGATCTTATCTAAACTGAATCTAGAAAGTAGGATCTTTGGAAACTAATTGTTGTGTATAAAAAGGGATCTGATTGACAAAATTAAGGGTTGATTGGTTGGGAACCATTGGCCATTTTTGAGAAAACATTGTAAGACAAAGAACTATTTCATTTTGGTACTAAATGGAAAAGGCTATATGATGGTTAGATTTATATTCTTGTCTATATTTCTATCTTTTTCCTACTTGAATGCATGTTAATATTTTGCTAAGCATATGATGTACCTTGTTTGTGAGTAACCCAGTGAAGACTTTACTGTTTGCTTGTTCATAATCATATTTGTATTTAAGTATTTAAGGATGTAAGATAGTTGGATAAGACGAGTGCTTCAAAAAGAAGGAGGTATATTTTTCCTTAGTAGGTCTCCTGCTAAGGGATCAGATTTCTTCTTCGTTACAAAGCTTGAGGCATGAGTCTCCTTCTCCCCCCCAGCTCTGTGTTTCAGTGTTCCCGTTGTAGCTATTTTCCCTCACACCTCATCATCGAATCCATATTCAGCAATAGATGTTTCACCAACACCTTTTCCATTGCTTCCTATTTTCCAGTTTTTAGTATCAACATTTTTCTCTTATCAGCAAATAAGCTCAAAGAACTTTCAATTTCTGAGCATGTATAAAAATTGAATTTTATTTCTCAATGAACTTTCAATTTCTAAGCAAGTATAAAAATTGAATTTTATTTAGTCAGACAAGCATCCAAAACAACAAAGTATCCAAACAACAGTCTACTCAGAATAGCATTTTCCAGCATTTCCAGGTCTACACAAATGGATTTACAGAGTTCTATTTTGGTATTCTTGTGCCTGCATAAACATATCCATAAATGGTTATTTTGGTGCAAGGTGGTTGGATAAGACGAGTGCTTCAAAAACAAGGAGTTGTCTTTTTCCTTAGTATGTCCCCTGCTAAGGGATCAAATTTCTTCTTCATTACAAAGCTTGAGTCCTAAGTCTCCTTCTCCCCCCCCACCTCCTTGTTTTAGTGTTCCCACTGTAGCTATTTTCCCTCACACCTCATCATCAAATTCATATTCAATAGTAGATGTTTCACCAACACCTCTTCCATTGTTTCATGTTTTTCAATTTTTAGTATCAACATTTTTCTCTTATTAACAAATAAGCTCAAAGAACTTTCAATTTTTGAGCATGTATACAAATTGAATTTTATTTAGTCAGAATAAGCATCTAGAACAAAAGAGTATCCAAACAACATTCTACTCAAAATAGCATTTTCCAGCATTTTTGTGTCTACACAAATGGATTTGCAGAGTTCTATTTTGGTATTTTTGTGCTTGCACAAACAAATCCATAAATGGCTATTTCGGTACAAGGTAGTTGGATAAGACGAGTGCTTCAAAAAGGAGTTATTTTTTTCTTTAGTAGGTCTCCTGCTAAGGGATCAGATTTCTTCTTCGTTACATTGAAGCTTGAGGCATAAGTCTCCTTCTCCCCCCCACTTCCTTGTTCCAGTGTTCCCACTGTAGTTATTTTCCCTCACACCTCATCATCAAATCCATATTCAACAATAGATGTTTCACCAACACCTTTTCCATTGCTTCCTATTTTCCAGTTTTTAGTATCAACATTTTTCTCTTATCAGCAAATAATCTCAAAGACCTTTCAATTTCTGAGCATGTATAAAAATTGAATTTTATTTAGTCAAAACAAGCATCCAGAACAACAAAGTATCCAAACAATAGTATACTCATAATAGCATTTTCCGACATTTCCCTGTCTACACAAATGGATTTACAGAGTTCTGTTTTGGTATTATTGTGCCTGCACAAACAGATCCATAAATGGCTATTTTGGTACATGAATCCTAGAGTAGGTACTGGAAGACCTGTAGCAGCATTTTCAACTTTGAATGAGCAAATTTTAATAGTCACGGGTCTCTTATTTTCAGCTGAGAAGTATCCTCAACATTAGATTCAAAAGCAGAGTTCCAAAGCCTGAATTTTGTATTGGTTTCTCCAGCATTATGGTCTCTTGCATCAACTCAAATCATGAACATGTATTTGTAAGTATGGGTAAGTATCATTTTGAGGTGAAATGCTTTCAAACTCTGGGTAGTTTATTAAAAACAAGGGATATGATTAAACGACTCTCAAATACTTGTTAACTTTATTCCTATCTCTCTTACCCTATGTTTAGACCACTTTTGATTTTATCCACTCATTAAATGCATCCCATTAATTACATTCCATATAAACTACATTTGCATATCATATGTTTCTATCTTACTTTCATGCATTATGTTTTCACACCCTTCGCACTTATATCCTACATATGTACACCTTATGACCTTACCTATGGACCATCCATACTCCATTTAACTACAGATCATGTCATTTCTGGCTAGTATAACTTAATGAGTGGCGAAACATGGCTCACTGTTATCTTTGTTGGCATGTTCATATGCACCAACCATGCCATTGTTCTCATATGCGAAATGTCCACATGATGATACCTTCTCGAATTCATGCGCAATGCCAACTATACTTCCCATAACCCGCGATAACCATTCATGTACCAAATCATAATCATAACTCTGTTATGATTAATTATTACTCACGAATCGTTCAGAGGTTTGAAAATTGGGTCTCATTTTGGAATCACATAAGGGATTCCAAATGAGCCCAACTCATATCATTTTATAGTGGTGATCTGAGCCCTCGTCGTCCTTTACATCTATATATATATATATATATATATATATATATATATATATCGATTGTTGCCCACAGCTCCATTCGCCATAATCCTCAGGACTCATATCTAATTGTGTTGTGCAAAATGGTTGTGGATCGCCATGAACCTACATCCAGGAGGGCTCTCGAGGTCGTTCCAGAATATCATGCGAGTCAGAAGCTCTTCAAACTAGCAGGTTGGCATCACTTCTTTACCAAATTTTGGGGTTATATCGATAAAGTGACTCTGCAATTTGCTCATGGCTTCAATGGGAAGGTAGCTCGCATAGGAAATATGGATATGGAAGTATCTGAACAAACCCTAACCTATGCTACAGGTCTTCCCAGAATGGGAGAGCGGTGGTTTAAAAAGCTACATATGGACGTTGTCACCTGCGATAAAATTTTAAAACCAGAATTTCACAATAAGGATTGGGAAAAGGGGGTGTCACAAACATGGATTAAAGAGGAGTGGGTCACGTCGTTAGCAGTTCTACAGAGGTTATTGACATGCGAAGGCAGGTATTCCCAGACTTATCAATACCATATTATATTGTTGTTGCATTTTGATCCTGGAAACCATATCAATTTCCCTTATTATTTATGGAGAAGTTTAATTAAGATGTCAGGCATGGTGCGAAGTAACACTAAAAACCCTTATAAAATCTTGTGCCATCAATCGTTTAGTAAAGATGCTCATTGTTGCAGATTTGGGTAAGAGAAATGAGTCTTGGGGCAATTTCATTGCCCAAAATAAGTTTGGCAGGGTACCTAATGAGATGTTAGTAGGAGATCAAGGGGAACATAGCACCAAAAACATTACAAATAATTGTAATGAAGACCTTGGCTCCTCTGGAGTTGAGGGCTTCATATTTATTGAAGGAGAGTCTCGAAAGAGTAAAACCACAAAAAATTCAGGGAAGAAGTCTACACCAGAGCTACCTCTCACTCGTCGAATAACTAGAAATATGGCCAAACAGCAGAATATAAAATTTGTCGAGGGGAAAGGAGAATTGTCTAAGAAGAAAAATGCAAGAGAAACTCTTTCTCAACCACATATTGTCACTAAACAACAACCAATCGTTGTAGAAAGTGATGAGGAGGATACCAAACCCATAGGTGAATTTTTCAATATTGTGAAGAGGCAGAAATTGAAGGACCAGACCCCTACTAGCAAAGCATCATGACTGAATAATAGCCAAAACATTGACCCCAATAGACCTGAGGTATCTTCAATAGAAAAACAATAATTTTCATTCTCTTTGGATGGAGAAAGGGACAATGATAGAATAATGTCGGGCATTCTTAAGACTACAAAGAATCAGAAACCTGAAACTTCAAAGATCCCAATATGTTTCTTTGAAACATGTTGATAATGGATTTGGTGACGACGATGACCTTGATATCTCTTGAGCTGAGTCAATAGCCAAGTCACCAGTTCGTATGAAATTGAAAAAGAAGAATCAGAAGATTAAAAGGATGAAACATGAGGTCACAAAATTAACTGTGTTACAGAAATATATAGAAAGTGAGAATGCACAGTTGAAGAGACAAAGCCGGTAGTTTCAGGAAGAAATCAAGAAATTATAGTCAAAGAATAGAAAAACAAACAGGAAAATGCATAAGCTACTAAACCCTGGGAAGCCATCACAGAAAAGGAGAAGTGAAAGGATAGCCAAGTCAGGAGGAGGACTCAACATCTTGATCAATGGAGTCGTTATTTCCTAGCAAGTGAGGATCATATCACAATTTTGTCTTAATAAGTTTTGCAAGATCTTTTTGTGCTAGAGGACATGCACCTGAACTGGTGTGGGGGAGATGTTGAACCCCTATTTTTTCATTTTCCAGACATCTTTTCTCTCACTTATGCGCCATTTTTAGTCCTAAACCTAGCCCTAATACCATTACTTTTTGTGATTTTGGGACTAAAAGTCCCTTTGGCAAGTATTATGAGGTATGGTTGTTCATTTTGTCATTTTTTATAAGTTTTTGATAAATTATTAGGAGTTTTTAAACAAGTTTTGCTAATGAATATTATAGGGGTATTCTCGTACCACAGTTGTTCTCGTACCAAGATTTCAAGATTCAAACATGTGTTCACACCCAAATGAAGATTGACCACTTGGATATTGAAGAGTGAAGTGCCAACATGGATCATGACTTGTTACTTTATGCCTAGACCATTCTTTGTCAACGTGGAGGTCCAGATCAGCACATGGACAAAGGTTCTAGCGACCAGGCTATTCTTGGGTTCGATATTTACGATATTTGGTTGTTATTTGTATGCGTCCAATGTCATACAAATAAAAATGAGACCATCTCTGATCTATCTTTTTACTTAGTTTGTAACAGTTGTTTAGGAAAGAATCAGGGACAGTTCGATTTCTTGTTTGCAAAACTATTTTTGTATTCTTGTTCCTCGAGAACAAAGGAGGCCAACTTCATCTGTAGTATAGGGATTTTATATAAAAGCATATTTTCTCTGTAAATCAGGGTCAAGAACCATATTTTGTACTCTTACATCAAGGAATAGAAAAAGACTATTATTGTTTGGTGTTACCTCAGATGTATATGATATCAGTGGTTTAAAGTTGTAAGCACACTCTGTTTCAATAAAATTTGCAGCTCTGGTTTGTGGTGTTTTTTTGTTCATGAGTGAGTGAATCTCCATAGCTCACTACCAGGTTTTGCAAGGGCCCACCAATCCGAGGGACGTCGAGCTAAGTTATTTTTGTAACTTAGTTTAGTTTCTTATATTGATTCAATTTCATGTTGCAAATGTTTGAAGATTAATTTACAGGTTGTGTGTGTGTTTATAATATCTTCCTTTGTGTGAATGAGTGGCAATTTATAAAATTTAAATTTTGTCTTGGGAAAGAAACCCCTTTCATGTTAAAATTTTGATATGCTCATTTAACCATAGACAATGTCACATCATTGTCACCCAACCATAGTACACATGCCACCCCCGAGCACAATAACCTTTTCTTAGATAGATTATGGCAAGTCCACTAGAACCAACAAAGAAACGCTAACCAAAAATATCACTGCTAAGTAGCAGCACAAAACCAAGAGAACGTACCTCTACTAATACAATCATACCTTTAACAAGAGAAGTGCATAAGAGAGATACCAGAAAGACTAAGAATACTCCATGACAATTGTTGCACTACTCTCTCCAGACTTGTGCTTCCTTCTGATGTAGTCGTTGCTCCTTAGACTTGTGCACTAGTTGAGTGAGTGAGTGAGTGTGTCCAAATGAGATAAGGTGCCTCTTTATTTATACTAGCATGTCCAAGTGACTTTTTCAGGTGGGGTCGACTTCTCTTTCTGGGGCCTTCTATTTCTTTATTATTATTCTCCTTGAGCCGACTTCTCTTCTAGGGTAATTCCACATATGTTTAATGGTTCTCTTGCTTCCAGAATATTCTACTATAAGTACAAAGGTTATATTGGAGGTTAATACCTCCCGCAACTACCAAAACATCAACACTCCCTCTTATCTAGGGAGGTATTAACTAAGATGTTCTTCATGTAATGGTCTCAATCACATCCATCCATCTCACATGGCATGGGAAAGAATCGCATGGTCTTTCAAACCATTCTACAGTTAGCATCACCATAGCCACACAGGCTATATCATGATCAAAGCAGATCATGTCACAAGTATCACCATCATAGCCATACAGGCTATGTCATAGTCACACATAGACTATCTGATGGTCATGTCACATTCATGCATCTGGGGCCTCATCAACACATGTAGCATCTCTCTAGTGGGCACAACCTCATTGTCCTCTCATACCTTATGGGTCTCGGCGTCCTTTCAGACCTTATGTCATTACAAGACTTCATCTAGCCAGTTCACATAGAACTACGCTACTACCCAATCCAGACAAAGTCTAGGAAAATATATAGTTGAGCCAATTCACACTAAAATATGCTACTATCCAATCCAAACGGAGTCTGGGAAACTATCAGTTTGAGCCAGTTCACACACATAACTGTGCTACTACCCAATCCAAATGGAGTCTAGGAAACTATTAGTTTGAACTAGTTCACACACAAAATTGCGCTACTACCCGATCCAAATGGAGTCTGGGAAACTATCATGCCTATGACTGACTACTCGTTGTTGCCACACACTGTAAGCTACTGCCCCAAGAATCACATATGTGAATCATCACTCCCTCTTATGAGGGAAGTCCTTCTAGACCACACCAAGCTTGTCCCTAAAGTATTCAAACTTTACCCTTGACAGAGGCTTGGTCAACACATATTTTATCTTCTCATGTGTGCCAATATACCGGAGCTTCACAACTCTCTTTTGCACCATATCTCGGATATAATGGCACTTGATATCGATGTGCTTGGACTTGTCATGAAACACAAGGTTCCCAGACAACTTTATACAACTCTGGTTGTCACAAAATATACAAGTCACCTCTAACTCAAGATCAAACAACCCTACAAGCAATTTTCGAAGCCACACAGCTTCACTCTTGGGTGAAAATGTTGTTATGTATTCTACCTCAGTCGTACTAAATGTCACACTAGTATGCTTCATGTTGAGCCACAAAATCATAGTTGACCCAAATTGAAGCAACATCCTGATGTGCTCTTTTGATTTGTGACACTATCGGCCTAATCTGAATTAGCATAGCCTTGCAGTCTTATCTTATGATCTGAAACATATAGGAGTCCAAAGTCTATCGTGCCCTTCAGGTACCTTAGCACATGCTTTGTCGCAATCAAGTGAACATGTTTTGGTTCAAACATATACTGACTCAAGGTGTTCAGCACAAAGCATATATCTTGCCTAGTGTTCGTCAAATACATCAATGAACCAATCATCTGCCTATTTAAGGTGACATCCACTATCTCTAAATAAGTATCACCCAATAACTTCAGGTTCATCACCATCAATGTGGGAATGGATTTACAATCCATCATTTCAAATCTCTTCAGGATCTCTACCACATATTTTCCTTGGCACAGGAAAATCTCGTCCAGTTTCTGCCACACCTCTAGACCCAAGACATAATGCATCCTACCTAGGTATTTCATCTCGAACTCTGATGCAAGCTTTCTCTTTCACTATATGATGAGCTTATCATCCCCTGTTAGAAACAATTCATCCACATATAACAATAATATCATTGGTCCACTATCCTCAACCTTGTAGAAAACGTTGGGATCTGCTTTACTCTTGGTACATCCCAAGCTCATCAGAAAGCTATCAATTCTATCGTACCATGCCCTAGGTGCTTGTTTCAATCCATACAAGGCTTTCTTCAATCTACAAACATGTGTTTGCCTATCATGTGTCTCGAATCCTTGTGGTTGTTCCACGTACACTTCCTCTTCCACTACACCATTTAGGAAGGAAGTATTTACGTCCATCTGATGTACCTTCCATTTTATCACTGCGGCTATCACAAGTATAGCTCTAATCGAAGTGTACCTTGCCACAGGAGAAAATGTCCCCTCATAATCTATTCCTTATTTATGAGAGAACCCACGAGCCACGAACCTTGCCTTGTACTTATCGATACTGCCATCTGCTGAATGTTTTGTCTTATAGATCCATTTGGAACTCACAATTGATTTCTCTTTCAGTTTCAGAACCACGTCCCAAACATCATTTTTAATGATGGATTGGTATTCCTCAATCATGGCATCCTTCCATACTTTCTTCTTTGTAGCCTCTTCATAACATGTAGTCTCATCATCAATGATATCACATAACAATGCCATGTAACTGGAATATGGTCTAGGTTTCTTGCTTTCTCTGAAAGATCCATCTAGGGCACCATACTTTTCAGCATCCTGAATAATTTCACAATCCCAAGTTGGTCTTCTTTTTTTTGTATTTGTTTCTGCAAGTCTTTGTGATTCTGCTATGTCATGGTCCTCTAGACCATGCCCTTTTGGCCCAACATCATTACTTGCAATCGTATATTCAACTATAGGAGCTTCAGGATCCCCATCATGAATCTCATACGTATGATGTTGCCTCAATCTACTGAAGGTTGCATCCTCATCGAAGGTAACATCTCTGCTAATCGCAATCTGTCTGTAACCAGGGATGTAAACTCTAGATGCCTTAGATGTCTCACTATATCCAACAAATACACCTTTCTTGCCTAAAGGATCCAACTTTGATCTCTTATCTTCGGGAACATGCACATACACTTGACATTCAAATATCCGCAGGTGACTGACCTCTGGCTTTTCTCCTGTAAACATTTATTTTGGTGTCTTGTTCCCAAGTACATGGTGGGGACTTATGTTATGCACATATACAAAAGTCTTGGCAGATTCTGCCCATAGATGCATAGGTAATTCTTGATCATGAATCGTAGCCTTTACTACTTCCATTAGTGTTTGGTCCTTTCTTTTTTCTACCCCATTTTGTTGAGGATTGTAGGGAGTAGTGAGATCCCTCTTAATCCCAACTTCTCTATGGAATGCTTTAAAATAATCTAAGGTGAACTCTCCTCCATTATCTGATCTCAAAGTATTTATCTTCTTTTCAGAGAGATTTTCTATAAGGGCTTTGAATTCCTTGAACTTGCTAAATACTTCGCTTTTTGTTTTCAAGAAATAAATCCAAGTCTTACGTGAGAAACCAACAATACTTGAAACATAATATACATACCCGTTAAGTGAAGTAGTTGACATAGGTCCACACATGTCTGAATGTACGATGTCCAAAACTCCTTTGGATTTGTTGTCACTGCTTGGAAACTGACTCTTTATGTTCTTGCCTTGTGCACATCCTTTGCATGTACCTTCATGATCCACCTAAATCTCTGGAAACCTGTTACCATATTGCTTACGATTGGTAATGCTTTGTAATGTAAGTGAGAAAACCTTTTATGCCATAGCTCGCTTGGATTTATTGTGTTGTGTAATCATGTTGAATCTGAGTGTCCCTTTAATTTGTATAGACCTCCTTCTTGGACACCAATCACAATAGCATCATCAAGAGACTTTCCTCTTGGCCACATAAGAACTTCACCATCAATAAAAGAAACTTTGAATCCTTTCTCTTCCAATGTTGAGATAGAAAGGAGATTTTTTTTTAAACCGGGTACATACAAGACATCTTTTATCTTCAAGGGTTTTCCAGAATTCAACTTGTAGGAGGTTTCTCCTACTCCTTTAATGGGATATTGATAGTCATCACCAAGCTTCACCTTATGAGGTGAATCTTTCCGAACCAGATATGAGAGAGAATCTTTATAACCGGTCATGTGCTTAGAAGCACCACTATCAACAAGCCATGTGTCACTTCCATGAGTGATTGTTCATGTGAGAGATGATATCAATACATGCTCTTCACTTGAATCATAGTATTTTATTTTATTTTGAGCAGGTTCATCATCTTCTGCGGCATGAGCATGATGTCTTTTATTTTTTCCTTTTTTGATCTACTCTTTCATGAGAGGACAATTTCTTGCAATGTGTCCCATCTTCTGGTAGCAGAAGCATTTATAGCTTGAGTAATATTTTTTAGTATTTTGAGACTTTTGTGACTTTTGAAACTTCTTTGGGGGATGATCCTCTTTCCCGCTCTTTCCTTTTCTTGCATGCATTGCTAGTGCTTGATCATCATTTCCCAATTTTTCTTCTCTTGTTGTCATTCTATCTTCTTCTTGAGTGCAATCTTCCCATAGCCTGTTGAACTTCATTAGCTTTCTTCTTGAATGGATTCCCTGAATAAATGATTCCTAAGATGTTGGGAGACCATTCAATGTAGTCATTACTAGCTCAATTTCTTCAATTGTGTCTCCAATGGCCTCAAGCTATTCTTTCATTTGAGACACGCTTGTGAAGTAGGATTGAATGGTTTATGAATTATGCATCTTCACATTCTTGAGTTGTGTCCTCAAGGTCATCTTCCGATTAATATTCTTGCCTTCATATAATCGGGATAAGGCATCGAACATTTGTTTTGGGGTCTTTAATGATGAAACATGGGGGATCAAGTGATCCTTGATAGAATCTGCAATGAACCTCTTTCCCTTAACCAGATTCTTCTTGTACTTTGCCTTAACCTCATCTCCCTCTGGATCTACAACTTCTTCTTCAATGAAGCCTTATAGATCATTTTCCTCTAGGATGAGCATCAATCTATATTTCCATGCTTGGAAGTTATCAACGCCCTCAAGCTTCTCATCAAGCTTAGTATTGATAGTCATTTTTCCCCGGGCACTGGAAATATGATGGAAAATTAAGATTTTGTAGAAATGGAATTTGAACTTACCAGTGGGTGCGCTATGCCAAGGTGACCTCCTTTCTTCAGGAATCAGCTTCAACTTATCCCTTATATTCCATACGCCTTAACCTAGGGTTTTATGAGGAAACCCTAATTTTTCACTTCAGAATTTTGTAGATCTGATGTAGTGAAAATATGTGACCTCCTTAGGCGACCTTCTTGGTGGTTTCTGTAGGTGCTCAATGATCTTGACAATGAGGTAAATTGACGATATTCCTTCCAGTAGTTAGATTGTTCTGAAGGAAACCAACTCTTATACCATGTTAAAAATTTGATATGCTCTTTTAACCATAAACAATGTCACATCATTGTCACCCAACCATAGGCACTTACACATGCCACCCCCGAGCACAATAACCTTTTCTTAGATAGATTCTACCAAGTCCACTATAACCAACAGATAAACCCCTAACTAGAAATATCATTGTTGCAGTAGCAACACAAAACCAAGAGAATGTACCTCTACTAATAGAAGTTTACCTTTACCAAGAGAAGTGCACAAGAGAGATATCGAAAAGACTAAGAATACTCCACGACAACTGCTTCACTACTCTCTCCAAAATTGTGCCTCCTTCTGCTACAATTGTTGCTCCTTAGACTTGCGCACTAGTTGAGTGAGTGAGTGAGTGTTTGCAAATGAGCTAAGGCGCCTCCTTATTTATACTAGCATGTCCAAGTGACTTTTCTAGGTGGGGCCGACTTCTCTTTTTGGGGCCTTCTATTTCTTTATTATTATTCTCCTTGGGAGACTTCTCTTCTAGGGTAATTCCACATATGTTTAATGGTTCTCTTACTTCTGGAATATTCTACTCTAATTTCAAAGGTTATACCGGAGGTTAATACCTCTCGCAGATTCCAAAACATCAACATTTCATTCAAAGCTACATAACAGATTTCAGATCGTATCTAGGGTTCGACTCATTGTCAACATTACTATGTTTTGTCAGAGAATGAATTTGAATCTATGAGTTGTTTGGATGATACATGTTGTTAAGTTTCTTGTGATAAAAGTGAATAGTTATGGGCTATAGTAGATCTTTCAATTAATTAAAAAAAGTAGCCAATGGTTTACATGCAAATGAGAAAGTTTGAAATTGTGTTGCGGAGATACATTTGAAAGAATAACAATTATTACAATATTTGTCAAGATCCATGAACATATTCGAAACTTTGATGAAATCCATGCTAGTAAAAAGATAAGAAACTTGACAAATAGATGCTACATCACTGAAGTATCTTACAACCTTGCTCCAACAATTCTGGTTGTTGTTTTATTTTTATCTTGTTTCTATAGCATGAGACCATAATTTGCAAAGTTGAGTGTGAAGGGTTTTACCCAAAGATAGCCTCAAAAATATTTATTAGTGAGTGGTATGATATATCAAGGTGTGACCTCCAAAGTTATCTTAGAAAGTCATTTGCATACTTTTCAGGAGACAAATCTTTTCCTTTCGAATGGGTTGTTATTCTTTTATTGATGCTTTTTTATTGATGTAAAGTTTACAGAGTGTTTGCAATTATATTATGCAATCTGATAGAAGTCGATCAAATCACTTATGACAACGCATCCAATTTTGGAAATTCCCTAAGCTACTTTGTGAAGATCGAGCCTAAAATATTGTTGTTTGTTTTTCAATTTTGCATCACCTAATTAATACTAGATAATGAAAAACAAATTGAATCACCTCTATATGAACAAGTTGTTTGTATAAGTACAGTGCCACCATATGTTCTTTGCATTAAAAGTATTGACCGTGGGATTATATTTCCTATTCATAAGCTTTCACTCTAAATTGAGAAGTTTAACATCTGATCAGTAGCACCATGTGGAGACTCAAAATCCTTTTAGTCGATAGATAAAAACATAGTTAGAGTAAATTTATGACCATAATTCCTCATTTTATTGAATAAGTTTTTGACAAGTAATGTCCCTGTGTGTAGAGCAATGGGTGAGGGAGTGTGTTGTTAAGGCACTATGTAAGTGAAGTCACTGGCTCAAAACCTCTGGGGACACCTAAAATCCAGCCATGTTAAGGGTTGGTGTGGTCCAGGCTGGGTGGACAGAAAAGATGGATTCACACTCTGCTCTTATCCAGATACTTCGAAGAATATGCACACTTTACTTTTTGTGCGACGTATCAAGCTATATGTATTTTGATATTGTAATACAACAATTTTATGGATGACAAAAATAGAAATGGCTACATCAGTAGTAAACCAATAGCAGACACATTAGCTGATCAGAAATACACTTGTACAGTGTATCTGCAAAATGTAATTTTGTTCACATTTGTTGAAATAAAATTACACTTTTTTTCCTTGGAAAAAAAAAGTTTTTGACAAATAAGTAGAACTCTTATTGTCATATTTAACCCCATACATAGATCAGGGGTACTTAGTCTCAGAAAGTGGAAGACTATAGCTTGGATCTTAAAAAGGACGTTTGACAAAAGGAATTCATTACTAGTCATTGTTTTCAAGTTTTTTGTGAGTGTTTTTAATTGTTTGATGTGTGAACCCTTAACACCTACAAATTGAAAGATTGGTATGAGAACATAACAAAGAACATGATCAGAGATCTATGCATGACATACAAGTTATTTTATTCATTCTCATGTTTGGTATTCAATCTGTGGATAGAGTTAAGATTGGCTTGATAAAATGTTCATTAGTGATTAGTTTGTTGCATGGTTTGTTTGTCTCTTGAGAAACTAGAATAATTAGAGTAGTTACAACTTCGATCCTTTACCCGCACATATTGTGTCTACATCTCATCAGTTTACGAGCCTAGTTTACAAGTAAAAGGGGTTTTTATTATGACAACCAATTGACCCAACACTTACTTCCTCTGCCACCCAAATATATATGCAAAAATCATTATTTACTATATGGGTTCGATGTAATATGTGTCCTTACCTTCTATATTGTTCACCTTGTCCAAGGAGTGAATTGAAATATGAAGGAATTGTTGGCAATGGACAATTCTAGTGATCTAATTCTTTAAGACATTGCATACATTGAAGAGACTGATTGTGTCCTACATATACTTATTTCATGCATGTGAAAATATTATTCATCAATGCCTCCCTTCAGAAGGACATGAAAATCAGTCTGGTTAAGGAAGCCTTCTCACTCGTACTCTTGACCTTCAGTTTATCCCAATTGTTGTTGAGCGCTTTATAAGATCTCTAGGCTTGATCTTTCTCTGCCAACAAAAAGATGTCCTTGAACTCTAATGGCCTCTTTGCCCTAATGGATAGGATGGGATTCGGCCATGACAAAGTTGTGAGGATCACAATCTTGGCTACACATTTAGATTTCCAAATTGTATTATCGATTTTTCACAGCAAGAAAACCACACCGATAATACAATTTTATAGTATGAAATTGAGCTATGAAACAATATTAAAATGATGCTTCTAGACAACCCTGTAAGTACATATTACAACATAGGAAGAGAACAACAAAACATGACCATGAAGTTTCCCAGAAATAGGGCATAACAATATGTAGATAGTCTCAATCATTCAACCATGCCATGCCACGGAAATTGGGTAATAGGATAGACCAACACAAAAATAACATATCGGTTATATAGACTAATCTTTATGAAGGAACACAAAAAAGAACAGTTTTTTAATCATTGAAGAGTAAAAGTTCAGAGGTTCATAGATTTTATTGTTATTATCATTGTATTTATGCAAGAAATAGTTGTCAAGGACCATGAACAATCCAAGTGTCCATGCATTTCTATTGTCGACGACTCTTTTGGACACTTGGAACAGTGATATAACACATGCCAAGACATGGCTTAAACATTCGGAAGAGGTTGATGGTATGACAGGCATAGAGAAATTGCATCATATGGCACACATGGAGATAAAGATCTGTAGCTGGAAAAGACGTGGACATTTTGCACCTGCACTGAAATTTGAACCAATCAATGAAGGATTTAAATGCATTTTTCTTTTACAATACTCATTGTTTTACATGAATATAATTCATTAATAATTAGTTTAACTTATATTTTATTTAGAATCGATGCTCCTCAATATAATATGGTTATCTCCTATCGCCTTCTTTACAGTGTGGAGAACTAGCTACTTTCCATTTCCTTCAGTTCAACTTAGTGGATTGAGCTCTGTTGAGTATCTATTTGAGTCTGTTTTGGCTCCTCTTGATCCAAATCATCTACATTATTTCATTACACTGCAATCTAAGTTGGCCCAAAGGATAATTCTTCGTCGGTTTGTTTCACAACCTTCATTGCAACACTTGTTTATATCAATCTTTCCAAAAAATTCACAAAGTAGAAAACAAAAAAAATCAAATAAACCAATGGGGTGAAAAGCAAATACGACTCGATCAAGCATTAATTACAGAAAGAAGTACATTATTAACTCAAAAATCTAACGTCAACCATCAAGAAATGTGTAATTTTAAAATTATGATACCTTCTAAATCTTAAAAAATTGCACTTTCCCTGGATACAATCATGGGCGACAATGTGTTATGGAGCATAGAGCTTTAAGATTCTCTTATATCCCATCATAGAAGATCGTTTGGCACTACCAACTGGTTAGGAAAACCTAATCAACAAACTTTTCCCTCATTTTGAATAAAGTATGTTGGTTGGTCTTCTCCAATAATGCAATAGACTTTGTTTTGAGATGAGTTATTTTTAATATAGTTATGTAGTTTGATAAGTGTGAAGTATTTTGAGTGCTAAAGCCAAGGCAGAGACAAGTTGTTATGCAACTCTCCCTTGTTTGTTTAATTTACCTTAGAAACTACTTTATTCATGTTGAGGCATTATACACATAGATTTAAAATCCTAATTGTTAATTACATTTTTTATTGTAATGTTCTTTGGTTTGCTATCACTCGATCGTGAATAAACAAACTATTTATTTGTTATATATTCTAATTTTCAAATAAAGATATTTTTGTTGTTTTTTTTATTTCGATAATATTTGGTTACTATATATTGCTCACATAAATGCCTTATGTCGTAGTCATTCAAAAGTTTTTGGTGTTATACAATTTTATTTTTGAAGACATGACAACAATGCTTCCAAATACCAAGATGGAGCCATGTGCAAGTTATTAGGCATACGATTGAATGTAATTATATGATTTCTTATACCATGTGATAAAAAATTTATAGCCTAACCCATATTTATAAGGCCATGACCATGGGATTACATACCTACCAGGACTCGTGTACAGTAAAAACATGTTATGTTGGTAGATACATGGGTTTTGTATTGTTGATTATTTCTCCTCAAGGCAAGATATCATAGAACCAACTTCATAGATAGCAAAGGAGATTCTTTGATGGGACTTAGTGAGGTGTAAGATCATTTTAATTGCAATACTTCATGGTTCCAATTAACAACATTAATAAAAACTTCACTCAAATTACTTTGACATTCCCATTCGCCCATTTAGGGGGTACGCTAGTTATATTTATATTAGAATGGAATAGTGAATAAAAAACATTTGAGATTGATATATATTACAAGTATCAGTGGTATGAACAGTATGACAATGTTGTAATATTAGCTGAATTATACGGTCATGATCTACATAAAATATTAAAACTATAACATGTGTTGGGCATAATATGATAACCCCTATTCTCATCATGATACGACCCACTACCAACTTCACTATTTTCATTATTTATCTTCATCTAACAAACAAGAGGAGTTGCAAAGGACATCAAGTCCTATGTTTAGCCATTGTGTACTACATAAAATGTTAGTGTTGTAGAAACATTTCTTATTTTGTAGCCATTTAGCTATTGTGTACTCATTAAAATTCTAAAGTGCTTTAGAAAGATATATTAGTTGGTATCCACTTGTTTTAGTACTAGAGATGGTAGTTGTTGGTCCTAAGGTCTGCACCTGACTGTTAAGGGCAGAGCTAGGCCACCTCAGTGGTTGGAATGATTGGTTTTACAAGTTTGGTTTATTTGTTTTGATGGCCAGCTGATGGATGAGATTCAAGGGAAGGGGTCTAGTTGGAATGTTGCACAATATTCACTACAATGTTTCCCTTAGCGAGTGGCATGCATTCTAGTGTAGCAGATAAGCGATATAAAAGTAGAACAGAAAAGCACTTCCAAGCAAACAATTTGTCACTTGCAACTAGAAATTTGAGATCTAATACATTGCATTAAACCCAAAACAATACTTGGAGTACATTTCTCAACTGGTTGTAAGCACATTAGCTGAAAGAGAAAGAATATTTTCTTTGCAAAAACATTCAACATACATCCAAATAAGAAGAAAAGGCAAGCAATATTGAGGAAGACAGTTTGTTCACCAGAAATTATATTCATTGAGTAGAAAACTTTGCAGATCTTACACTTCATAAGCCTGGTCTATATCCTGATAACTCGTTACACCCCAAAAAGTTGAACCCCTTTACATTCCCATATTCTTCTTTTTATCCACCAAAGGGATTTGGATGCCTATCTCATATCCTAAACTCTAGAGTTAATCTTTGCATTACATTCAGATCTGTAGATCTTAAACTTCACCATTAAGTTTTGATTAATATTCAAGAACACTCCTTTACATTGAGCGAAGTAAAGTTTAGATTTAACTCATAAGGATAACTCCCCTTTTCTATGACCACAACTTCGACATAAAAAAACATTATTTTTATCAAAAAGACATCTTATTACAACTCGTTGTAGTATCTCAAATTAAAACAAAATATTCTCTAACTGAAACTAGAGTTACTATAGATAACTAAAGTGTAGGAGATGCACAACAAAAAACTTCAAAAGTTGAAACTTGTTGTTGACCTCGCAAGGATCCACATGTATTCCATTAATTGGAGAAAGGCCTTCAACACTGGAGAAAAAACTTGCACGGGCTTAAGATTTGCTTACTTATTGACAACAATAGGCTTAGATAATTTCCTTTAGGAACATGCAGGTCTTTTGATGTTTTTTCTGCAACTTTTGTTACTTTTTTTGCAATTTTGAATGTTGCATATCAAGTATTTGATTTTGTTGTTGTATCTCTTGAATCTATTGCCTCATACTGTCATTCTGTTATTTGAGGGTTTCCACTTGTTGCTTGTTGTCCTCCATTTCCTTGTCACCTTTAGTTTTAGGCTTAAACTCAATTTTAAGTTCATACTCTTCCTCAGCAGTAGGCATGTTGAGATCAATGGAGAGCTTAGTTTTCCTAGGTATCATCTCATACCTTGGCTTCTTCTCAGGTTTGTCTCTAATGTTGTCTTTCACAAGCTCATGTACCCCCAACATTTCCACCCCTGCCTCTGGTTTGGTCTCTTCTTAATCCTACTATAGGGCATGCTCTGTTTATGGACCAATATCTTCTAAATCTTGCTCTAGGTCAGGACCTGTCTCACCTAAATCTTGATATGGTTATGGACCTGCGGTGTACTCTGTTTCTAGATCAAAAATCTTAATAACTAAGCTTTGTCCATATTGGCTCCTCTTTTTGGTCTTGCCTATTGGCATTTCCTTCAAAGTGTGGATGGCCATCTCTTCCATGTTGGTAAACCCAGGGGGCTCTTCTCTAGTATCTTGATCTTCTATTACAATAAGCTTACGCTCCTTGAGGGATGGATTGAATAAAGCTTTGGAGTTTAGCCTCAGTTGGTTGGTCAACTTGGTCTTCTGATTTGGTTGGCTTGTCATCTCTGGGACATGTTTCCCCTTTTTCTATCTGTCTTGTTTTGCCTCATGAGGCTCTCTAATTTGTGTGTTAGATGGTACAAACTCAATTGTATCTTCTTCAGGAATAACATTCTTATTCTTTTGTTGTCTGCTTGGTTTCAGTTTAGGAGATTTTTCTACCTGCATATCAGTGGGCACAGGTTCAACCTCAAGTGGCTCAGGAGATGATTGGACTACTGGACATACATGTTTTGTACTCTTTCTGACATACACTTTATCACCTTCTCTGGCCCTCTATTTCACTGTGGATGACCTTAGTTGCCTCTGAGGTATTTCATCTTTTTCTGGAGTGATGGATATTCCTTTGACAGATCGGGCCCTTCTTTTTGCAGGTCGAGTTTGTTATTTGGAATGTTGGATGGTTTTTGATGAACTTCCAGGCTCTGTGGAAACCATGGTTGCCTGGGGAACTTCAATTTCTTGTTCTGATGGTTGTTGTGTGTTTGGATCTTCATCATGTAACCCTAGAGATACTAAAATTTATGCCCAAGAGATTCCCAATTCACTGAGAGGATATAGAACTAGTATTTTTATAAATCCTTGATGGTAGAGCCTCTTGTGAGCACTTTGTGGATATTTCTGGACTCGTTTGGCCATCTTGGTTAAGATTTTCAGAAGGTAGAATGGGAGATTCATCTCCTTATCACCATTCAAATGCATGAGAAATATGAGATGATAACAATGGATAATCGAAAACCTACTTTCTCCAGTGATGTACCTTTGTATTATTGACAAGATGCCCCCCCATTCCTCTCTCAACCAATGGATCGAGATTCCCTAGCTCTAGTTTGGGCTCTGATGCTCTGCTACCAGGAACTGGTTGCACACCTCAACAGGTAATTTCCATTTCTTGAACCACCTCTCACCACTGACAGGGAGAGCACATGTTGATGCAATATAATGCTTTGTTATGTGGATGATTACTTCCCCAACTTGTGTCTAGAATCCATCTAAGTTTTATGCAAAAATCAGAGCAATTTTTATATGGTATCTATTGAAAGCACAGATGAAACCGTACCACTCGCCCTAGATGAATATGTCACTGATTTCTGATATGGCTTCAAACAACTCGATCCATGCTAGCTCTGCCTTGTTTAGCTGCCAATGCTCTCATGGTGGTATCATCGTTCCCTAGCTCACCCTTTGTTGATAATGGTGGCAGCTACTAGTTGCCACTTAGGGTTCATTTAATACCTGCAATGAAAACTGAACAAGGAACCAATACCAAGATTTCAAGGGTGATAGGAACAAATGAGCATGATTTGGGTGTCAATAGGCTTTATTCAAATCTGAAATATTTTTAAACCCCGAAAACTCATTAAAATAGAGTTTGTATGTTGATTGCAAGAATGATGGCATTCTTGCAATCAACACCTTTACACATGTAGGCCTAGTTTAACCTTCTTGTGATCCACAAGTGATATAAAACATGGTGATAGGACTTGTCCAAACTCAAATCAAGACCTGGATCAAACTTATAAAAATCAAAGCAACTAACATTAAGCAAAGAAGGGAATGACATAAAACAAGATGACTTAACACACGGTGAAGAAGAAAGACTAACTAAGAGCTAATTAGATGGATGGATGAATAGGTTGGTTTGATGAGTAGAAGGAAGAGGTGGAGACCTAGGAATTAACATTGGTTCTAATTGGGGGTAGCACTTCCCTATGAGGTGCTAAGAACAACATAGTTGTGTGCCTTATTTCTTTATTTCTACCACCAACCACTTTAATCCCTTTACCAGCCCTGACATCTGTCTTATTTCAACTGAAAACCAAATCTGCAACTATACCCCAGTGCCTTTATTGTTCTATGGAGTCTTTTATTCACACTAACTACCAAATCATACTAAAAACTGAAGCAACTATGTACAAACTGAACCATCTCTGGTTCATCAAGTAAAATAATGCTTTAGGAAGCACCCTTTGACTGGGCTTCCAAAGATCTCAGTGTCATCCATATTTTGCAATACAAAGGTATTGTTATTTAGAACCTTGGCTACTTTAAAGGGGGCACACCAAATGTTATCAAACTTACCATGTTTGGGCTTGTCCTCCCTCCTAGCATCCCATGTTAGAACCAGATCACTTGTTTGAAACGTATAATTTTTTGTTTTCATGTCAAAGGTTGCCTTGACCTTTCTCTGGTAAGCCTCCGTTTTATCATTTAATATTTATTTCCTTTGTTGGACTTCAATAATATGAAAAATCCTCCTCTGAAGGTCATTAGGATCCTCTACTTCTTCCTGTAAAAATTTCAACATTGGTAGACCAAGTTCGGTTGGGAAAACGACATCCACCCCATAGACTAGTTGAATGGAGAGGTACCTAGTGACTTTTTAGTGATGATCCTATCAACCCATAATGCATACTTTAGTTTGGAATGCCATGATTTTTTGTTTCCAACCAACAGTTTTTTAATAATCCTGATGAGGGTTTTATTTGATGACTCTGTTAACCCATTCCCCTATGGGTATTATGGTGTAGAATGTGTCAGGATAATATTATAATTCCCACCGAAACCAATCATGGCCTTGGACTTGAATGCTTGAGCATTGTCT
>ML799496.1:146311-173827 GCA_009831015.1 Picea engelmannii | reverse complement strand
TAGGGTAATTCCACATATGTTTAATGGTTCTCTTGCTTCCAGAATATTCTACTATAAGTACAAAGGTTATATTGGAGGTTAATACCTCCCGCAACTACCAAAACATCAACACTCCCTCTTATCTAGGGAGGTATTAACTAAGATGTTCTTCATGTAATGGTCTCAATCACATCCATCCATCTCACATGGCATGGGAAAGAATCGCATGGTCTTTCAAACCATTCTACAGTTAGCATCACCATAGCCACACAGGCTATATCATGATCAAAGCAGATCATGTCACAAGTATCACCATCATAGCCATACAGGCTATGTCATAGTCACACATAGACTATCTGATGGTCATGTCACATTCATGCATCTGGGGCCTCATCAACACATGTAGCATCTCTCTAGTGGGCACAACCTCATTGTCCTCTCATACCTTATGGGTCTCGGCGTCCTTTCAGACCTTATGTCATTACAAGACTTCATCTAGCCAGTTCACATAGAACTACGCTACTACCCAATCCAGACAAAGTCTAGGAAAATATATAGTTGAGCCAATTCACACTAAAATATGCTACTATCCAATCCAAACGGAGTCTGGGAAACTATCAGTTTGAGCCAGTTCACACACATAACTGTGCTACTACCCAATCCAAATGGAGTCTAGGAAACTATTAGTTTGAACTAGTTCACACACAAAATTGCGCTACTACCCGATCCAAATGGAGTCTGGGAAACTATCATGCCTATGACTGACTACTCGTTGTTGCCACACACTGTAAGCTACTGCCCCAAGAATCACATATGTGAATCATCACTCCCTCTTATGAGGGAAGTCCTTCTAGACCACACCAAGCTTGTCCCTAAAGTATTCAAACTTTACCCTTGACAGAGGCTTGGTCAACACATATTTTATCTTCTCATGTGTGCCAATATACCGGAGCTTCACAACTCTCTTTTGCACCATATCTCGGATATAATGGCACTTGATATCGATGTGCTTGGACTTGTCATGAAACACAAGGTTCCCAGACAACTTTATACAACTCTGGTTGTCACAAAATATACAAGTCACCTCTAACTCAAGATCAAACAACCCTACAAGCAATTTTCGAAGCCACACAGCTTCACTCTTGGGTGAAAATGTTGTTATGTATTCTACCTCAGTCGTACTAAATGTCACACTAGTATGCTTCATGTTGAGCCACAAAATCATAGTTGACCCAAATTGAAGCAACATCCTGATGTGCTCTTTTGATTTGTGACACTATCGGCCTAATCTGAATTAGCATAGCCTTGCAGTCTTATCTTATGATCTGAAACATATAGGAGTCCAAAGTCTATCGTGCCCTTCAGGTACCTTAGCACATGCTTTGTCGCAATCAAGTGAACATGTTTTGGTTCAAACATATACTGACTCAAGGTGTTCAGCACAAAGCATATATCTTGCCTAGTGTTCGTCAAATACATCAATGAACCAATCATCTGCCTATTTAAGGTGACATCCACTATCTCTAAATAAGTATCACCCAATAACTTCAGGTTCATCACCATCAATGTGGGAATGGATTTACAATCCATCATTTCAAATCTCTTCAGGATCTCTACCACATATTTTCCTTGGCACAGGAAAATCTCGTCCAGTTTCTGCCACACCTCTAGACCCAAGACATAATGCATCCTACCTAGGTATTTCATCTCGAACTCTGATGCAAGCTTTCTCTTTCACTATATGATGAGCTTATCATCCCCTGTTAGAAACAATTCATCCACATATAACAATAATATCATTGGTCCACTATCCTCAACCTTGTAGAAAACGTTGGGATCTGCTTTACTCTTGGTACATCCCAAGCTCATCAGAAAGCTATCAATTCTATCGTACCATGCCCTAGGTGCTTGTTTCAATCCATACAAGGCTTTCTTCAATCTACAAACATGTGTTTGCCTATCATGTGTCTCGAATCCTTGTGGTTGTTCCACGTACACTTCCTCTTCCACTACACCATTTAGGAAGGAAGTATTTACGTCCATCTGATGTACCTTCCATTTTATCACTGCGGCTATCACAAGTATAGCTCTAATCGAAGTGTACCTTGCCACAGGAGAAAATGTCCCCTCATAATCTATTCCTTATTTATGAGAGAACCCACGAGCCACGAACCTTGCCTTGTACTTATCGATACTGCCATCTGCTGAATGTTTTGTCTTATAGATCCATTTGGAACTCACAATTGATTTCTCTTTCAGTTTCAGAACCACGTCCCAAACATCATTTTTAATGATGGATTGGTATTCCTCAATCATGGCATCCTTCCATACTTTCTTCTTTGTAGCCTCTTCATAACATGTAGTCTCATCATCAATGATATCACATAACAATGCCATGTAACTGGAATATGGTCTAGGTTTCTTGCTTTCTCTGAAAGATCCATCTAGGGCACCATACTTTTCAGCATCCTGAATAATTTCACAATCCCAAGTTGGTCTTCTTTTTTTTGTATTTGTTTCTGCAAGTCTTTGTGATTCTGCTATGTCATGGTCCTCTAGACCATGCCCTTTTGGCCCAACATCATTACTTGCAATCGTATATTCAACTATAGGAGCTTCAGGATCCCCATCATGAATCTCATACGTATGATGTTGCCTCAATCTACTGAAGGTTGCATCCTCATCGAAGGTAACATCTCTGCTAATCGCAATCTGTCTGTAACCAGGGATGTAAACTCTAGATGCCTTAGATGTCTCACTATATCCAACAAATACACCTTTCTTGCCTAAAGGATCCAACTTTGATCTCTTATCTTCGGGAACATGCACATACACTTGACATTCAAATATCCGCAGGTGACTGACCTCTGGCTTTTCTCCTGTAAACATTTATTTTGGTGTCTTGTTCCCAAGTACATGGTGGGGACTTATGTTATGCACATATACAAAAGTCTTGGCAGATTCTGCCCATAGATGCATAGGTAATTCTTGATCATGAATCGTAGCCTTTACTACTTCCATTAGTGTTTGGTCCTTTCTTTTTTCTACCCCATTTTGTTGAGGATTGTAGGGAGTAGTGAGATCCCTCTTAATCCCAACTTCTCTATGGAATGCTTTAAAATAATCTAAGGTGAACTCTCCTCCATTATCTGATCTCAAAGTATTTATCTTCTTTTCAGAGAGATTTTCTATAAGGGCTTTGAATTCCTTGAACTTGCTAAATACTTCGCTTTTTGTTTTCAAGAAATAAATCCAAGTCTTACGTGAGAAACCAACAATACTTGAAACATAATATACATACCCGTTAAGTGAAGTAGTTGACATAGGTCCACACATGTCTGAATGTACGATGTCCAAAACTCCTTTGGATTTGTTGTCACTGCTTGGAAACTGACTCTTTATGTTCTTGCCTTGTGCACATCCTTTGCATGTACCTTCATGATCCACCTAAATCTCTGGAAACCTGTTACCATATTGCTTACGATTGGTAATGCTTTGTAATGTAAGTGAGAAAACCTTTTATGCCATAGCTCGCTTGGATTTATTGTGTTGTGTAATCATGTTGAATCTGAGTGTCCCTTTAATTTGTATAGACCTCCTTCTTGGACACCAATCACAATAGCATCATCAAGAGACTTTCCTCTTGGCCACATAAGAACTTCACCATCAATAAAAGAAACTTTGAATCCTTTCTCTTCCAATGTTGAGATAGAAAGGAGATTTTTTTTTAAACCGGGTACATACAAGACATCTTTTATCTTCAAGGGTTTTCCAGAATTCAACTTGTAGGAGGTTTCTCCTACTCCTTTAATGGGATATTGATAGTCATCACCAAGCTTCACCTTATGAGGTGAATCTTTCCGAACCAGATATGAGAGAGAATCTTTATAACCGGTCATGTGCTTAGAAGCACCACTATCAACAAGCCATGTGTCACTTCCATGAGTGATTGTTCATGTGAGAGATGATATCAATACATGCTCTTCACTTGAATCATAGTATTTTATTTTATTTTGAGCAGGTTCATCATCTTCTGCGGCATGAGCATGATGTCTTTTATTTTTTCCTTTTTTGATCTACTCTTTCATGAGAGGACAATTTCTTGCAATGTGTCCCATCTTCTGGTAGCAGAAGCATTTATAGCTTGAGTAATATTTTTTAGTATTTTGAGACTTTTGTGACTTTTGAAACTTCTTTGGGGGATGATCCTCTTTCCCGCTCTTTCCTTTTCTTGCATGCATTGCTAGTGCTTGATCATCATTTCCCAATTTTTCTTCTCTTGTTGTCATTCTATCTTCTTCTTGAGTGCAATCTTCCCATAGCCTGTTGAACTTCATTAGCTTTCTTCTTGAATGGATTCCCTGAATAAATGATTCCTAAGATGTTGGGAGACCATTCAATGTAGTCATTACTAGCTCAATTTCTTCAATTGTGTCTCCAATGGCCTCAAGCTATTCTTTCATTTGAGACACGCTTGTGAAGTAGGATTGAATGGTTTATGAATTATGCATCTTCACATTCTTGAGTTGTGTCCTCAAGGTCATCTTCCGATTAATATTCTTGCCTTCATATAATCGGGATAAGGCATCGAACATTTGTTTTGGGGTCTTTAATGATGAAACATGGGGGATCAAGTGATCCTTGATAGAATCTGCAATGAACCTCTTTCCCTTAACCAGATTCTTCTTGTACTTTGCCTTAACCTCATCTCCCTCTGGATCTACAACTTCTTCTTCAATGAAGCCTTATAGATCATTTTCCTCTAGGATGAGCATCAATCTATATTTCCATGCTTGGAAGTTATCAACGCCCTCAAGCTTCTCATCAAGCTTAGTATTGATAGTCATTTTTCCCCGGGCACTGGAAATATGATGGAAAATTAAGATTTTGTAGAAATGGAATTTGAACTTACCAGTGGGTGCGCTATGCCAAGGTGACCTCCTTTCTTCAGGAATCAGCTTCAACTTATCCCTTATATTCCATACGCCTTAACCTAGGGTTTTATGAGGAAACCCTAATTTTTCACTTCAGAATTTTGTAGATCTGATGTAGTGAAAATATGTGACCTCCTTAGGCGACCTTCTTGGTGGTTTCTGTAGGTGCTCAATGATCTTGACAATGAGGTAAATTGACGATATTCCTTCCAGTAGTTAGATTGTTCTGAAGGAAACCAACTCTTATACCATGTTAAAAATTTGATATGCTCTTTTAACCATAAACAATGTCACATCATTGTCACCCAACCATAGGCACTTACACATGCCACCCCCGAGCACAATAACCTTTTCTTAGATAGATTCTACCAAGTCCACTATAACCAACAGATAAACCCCTAACTAGAAATATCATTGTTGCAGTAGCAACACAAAACCAAGAGAATGTACCTCTACTAATAGAAGTTTACCTTTACCAAGAGAAGTGCACAAGAGAGATATCGAAAAGACTAAGAATACTCCACGACAACTGCTTCACTACTCTCTCCAAAATTGTGCCTCCTTCTGCTACAATTGTTGCTCCTTAGACTTGCGCACTAGTTGAGTGAGTGAGTGAGTGTTTGCAAATGAGCTAAGGCGCCTCCTTATTTATACTAGCATGTCCAAGTGACTTTTCTAGGTGGGGCCGACTTCTCTTTTTGGGGCCTTCTATTTCTTTATTATTATTCTCCTTGGGAGACTTCTCTTCTAGGGTAATTCCACATATGTTTAATGGTTCTCTTACTTCTGGAATATTCTACTCTAATTTCAAAGGTTATACCGGAGGTTAATACCTCTCGCAGATTCCAAAACATCAACATTTCATTCAAAGCTACATAACAGATTTCAGATCGTATCTAGGGTTCGACTCATTGTCAACATTACTATGTTTTGTCAGAGAATGAATTTGAATCTATGAGTTGTTTGGATGATACATGTTGTTAAGTTTCTTGTGATAAAAGTGAATAGTTATGGGCTATAGTAGATCTTTCAATTAATTAAAAAAAGTAGCCAATGGTTTACATGCAAATGAGAAAGTTTGAAATTGTGTTGCGGAGATACATTTGAAAGAATAACAATTATTACAATATTTGTCAAGATCCATGAACATATTCGAAACTTTGATGAAATCCATGCTAGTAAAAAGATAAGAAACTTGACAAATAGATGCTACATCACTGAAGTATCTTACAACCTTGCTCCAACAATTCTGGTTGTTGTTTTATTTTTATCTTGTTTCTATAGCATGAGACCATAATTTGCAAAGTTGAGTGTGAAGGGTTTTACCCAAAGATAGCCTCAAAAATATTTATTAGTGAGTGGTATGATATATCAAGGTGTGACCTCCAAAGTTATCTTAGAAAGTCATTTGCATACTTTTCAGGAGACAAATCTTTTCCTTTCGAATGGGTTGTTATTCTTTTATTGATGCTTTTTTATTGATGTAAAGTTTACAGAGTGTTTGCAATTATATTATGCAATCTGATAGAAGTCGATCAAATCACTTATGACAACGCATCCAATTTTGGAAATTCCCTAAGCTACTTTGTGAAGATCGAGCCTAAAATATTGTTGTTTGTTTTTCAATTTTGCATCACCTAATTAATACTAGATAATGAAAAACAAATTGAATCACCTCTATATGAACAAGTTGTTTGTATAAGTACAGTGCCACCATATGTTCTTTGCATTAAAAGTATTGACCGTGGGATTATATTTCCTATTCATAAGCTTTCACTCTAAATTGAGAAGTTTAACATCTGATCAGTAGCACCATGTGGAGACTCAAAATCCTTTTAGTCGATAGATAAAAACATAGTTAGAGTAAATTTATGACCATAATTCCTCATTTTATTGAATAAGTTTTTGACAAGTAATGTCCCTGTGTGTAGAGCAATGGGTGAGGGAGTGTGTTGTTAAGGCACTATGTAAGTGAAGTCACTGGCTCAAAACCTCTGGGGACACCTAAAATCCAGCCATGTTAAGGGTTGGTGTGGTCCAGGCTGGGTGGACAGAAAAGATGGATTCACACTCTGCTCTTATCCAGATACTTCGAAGAATATGCACACTTTACTTTTTGTGCGACGTATCAAGCTATATGTATTTTGATATTGTAATACAACAATTTTATGGATGACAAAAATAGAAATGGCTACATCAGTAGTAAACCAATAGCAGACACATTAGCTGATCAGAAATACACTTGTACAGTGTATCTGCAAAATGTAATTTTGTTCACATTTGTTGAAATAAAATTACACTTTTTTTCCTTGGAAAAAAAAAGTTTTTGACAAATAAGTAGAACTCTTATTGTCATATTTAACCCCATACATAGATCAGGGGTACTTAGTCTCAGAAAGTGGAAGACTATAGCTTGGATCTTAAAAAGGACGTTTGACAAAAGGAATTCATTACTAGTCATTGTTTTCAAGTTTTTTGTGAGTGTTTTTAATTGTTTGATGTGTGAACCCTTAACACCTACAAATTGAAAGATTGGTATGAGAACATAACAAAGAACATGATCAGAGATCTATGCATGACATACAAGTTATTTTATTCATTCTCATGTTTGGTATTCAATCTGTGGATAGAGTTAAGATTGGCTTGATAAAATGTTCATTAGTGATTAGTTTGTTGCATGGTTTGTTTGTCTCTTGAGAAACTAGAATAATTAGAGTAGTTACAACTTCGATCCTTTACCCGCACATATTGTGTCTACATCTCATCAGTTTACGAGCCTAGTTTACAAGTAAAAGGGGTTTTTATTATGACAACCAATTGACCCAACACTTACTTCCTCTGCCACCCAAATATATATGCAAAAATCATTATTTACTATATGGGTTCGATGTAATATGTGTCCTTACCTTCTATATTGTTCACCTTGTCCAAGGAGTGAATTGAAATATGAAGGAATTGTTGGCAATGGACAATTCTAGTGATCTAATTCTTTAAGACATTGCATACATTGAAGAGACTGATTGTGTCCTACATATACTTATTTCATGCATGTGAAAATATTATTCATCAATGCCTCCCTTCAGAAGGACATGAAAATCAGTCTGGTTAAGGAAGCCTTCTCACTCGTACTCTTGACCTTCAGTTTATCCCAATTGTTGTTGAGCGCTTTATAAGATCTCTAGGCTTGATCTTTCTCTGCCAACAAAAAGATGTCCTTGAACTCTAATGGCCTCTTTGCCCTAATGGATAGGATGGGATTCGGCCATGACAAAGTTGTGAGGATCACAATCTTGGCTACACATTTAGATTTCCAAATTGTATTATCGATTTTTCACAGCAAGAAAACCACACCGATAATACAATTTTATAGTATGAAATTGAGCTATGAAACAATATTAAAATGATGCTTCTAGACAACCCTGTAAGTACATATTACAACATAGGAAGAGAACAACAAAACATGACCATGAAGTTTCCCAGAAATAGGGCATAACAATATGTAGATAGTCTCAATCATTCAACCATGCCATGCCACGGAAATTGGGTAATAGGATAGACCAACACAAAAATAACATATCGGTTATATAGACTAATCTTTATGAAGGAACACAAAAAAGAACAGTTTTTTAATCATTGAAGAGTAAAAGTTCAGAGGTTCATAGATTTTATTGTTATTATCATTGTATTTATGCAAGAAATAGTTGTCAAGGACCATGAACAATCCAAGTGTCCATGCATTTCTATTGTCGACGACTCTTTTGGACACTTGGAACAGTGATATAACACATGCCAAGACATGGCTTAAACATTCGGAAGAGGTTGATGGTATGACAGGCATAGAGAAATTGCATCATATGGCACACATGGAGATAAAGATCTGTAGCTGGAAAAGACGTGGACATTTTGCACCTGCACTGAAATTTGAACCAATCAATGAAGGATTTAAATGCATTTTTCTTTTACAATACTCATTGTTTTACATGAATATAATTCATTAATAATTAGTTTAACTTATATTTTATTTAGAATCGATGCTCCTCAATATAATATGGTTATCTCCTATCGCCTTCTTTACAGTGTGGAGAACTAGCTACTTTCCATTTCCTTCAGTTCAACTTAGTGGATTGAGCTCTGTTGAGTATCTATTTGAGTCTGTTTTGGCTCCTCTTGATCCAAATCATCTACATTATTTCATTACACTGCAATCTAAGTTGGCCCAAAGGATAATTCTTCGTCGGTTTGTTTCACAACCTTCATTGCAACACTTGTTTATATCAATCTTTCCAAAAAATTCACAAAGTAGAAAACAAAAAAAATCAAATAAACCAATGGGGTGAAAAGCAAATACGACTCGATCAAGCATTAATTACAGAAAGAAGTACATTATTAACTCAAAAATCTAACGTCAACCATCAAGAAATGTGTAATTTTAAAATTATGATACCTTCTAAATCTTAAAAAATTGCACTTTCCCTGGATACAATCATGGGCGACAATGTGTTATGGAGCATAGAGCTTTAAGATTCTCTTATATCCCATCATAGAAGATCGTTTGGCACTACCAACTGGTTAGGAAAACCTAATCAACAAACTTTTCCCTCATTTTGAATAAAGTATGTTGGTTGGTCTTCTCCAATAATGCAATAGACTTTGTTTTGAGATGAGTTATTTTTAATATAGTTATGTAGTTTGATAAGTGTGAAGTATTTTGAGTGCTAAAGCCAAGGCAGAGACAAGTTGTTATGCAACTCTCCCTTGTTTGTTTAATTTACCTTAGAAACTACTTTATTCATGTTGAGGCATTATACACATAGATTTAAAATCCTAATTGTTAATTACATTTTTTATTGTAATGTTCTTTGGTTTGCTATCACTCGATCGTGAATAAACAAACTATTTATTTGTTATATATTCTAATTTTCAAATAAAGATATTTTTGTTGTTTTTTTTATTTCGATAATATTTGGTTACTATATATTGCTCACATAAATGCCTTATGTCGTAGTCATTCAAAAGTTTTTGGTGTTATACAATTTTATTTTTGAAGACATGACAACAATGCTTCCAAATACCAAGATGGAGCCATGTGCAAGTTATTAGGCATACGATTGAATGTAATTATATGATTTCTTATACCATGTGATAAAAAATTTATAGCCTAACCCATATTTATAAGGCCATGACCATGGGATTACATACCTACCAGGACTCGTGTACAGTAAAAACATGTTATGTTGGTAGATACATGGGTTTTGTATTGTTGATTATTTCTCCTCAAGGCAAGATATCATAGAACCAACTTCATAGATAGCAAAGGAGATTCTTTGATGGGACTTAGTGAGGTGTAAGATCATTTTAATTGCAATACTTCATGGTTCCAATTAACAACATTAATAAAAACTTCACTCAAATTACTTTGACATTCCCATTCGCCCATTTAGGGGGTACGCTAGTTATATTTATATTAGAATGGAATAGTGAATAAAAAACATTTGAGATTGATATATATTACAAGTATCAGTGGTATGAACAGTATGACAATGTTGTAATATTAGCTGAATTATACGGTCATGATCTACATAAAATATTAAAACTATAACATGTGTTGGGCATAATATGATAACCCCTATTCTCATCATGATACGACCCACTACCAACTTCACTATTTTCATTATTTATCTTCATCTAACAAACAAGAGGAGTTGCAAAGGACATCAAGTCCTATGTTTAGCCATTGTGTACTACATAAAATGTTAGTGTTGTAGAAACATTTCTTATTTTGTAGCCATTTAGCTATTGTGTACTCATTAAAATTCTAAAGTGCTTTAGAAAGATATATTAGTTGGTATCCACTTGTTTTAGTACTAGAGATGGTAGTTGTTGGTCCTAAGGTCTGCACCTGACTGTTAAGGGCAGAGCTAGGCCACCTCAGTGGTTGGAATGATTGGTTTTACAAGTTTGGTTTATTTGTTTTGATGGCCAGCTGATGGATGAGATTCAAGGGAAGGGGTCTAGTTGGAATGTTGCACAATATTCACTACAATGTTTCCCTTAGCGAGTGGCATGCATTCTAGTGTAGCAGATAAGCGATATAAAAGTAGAACAGAAAAGCACTTCCAAGCAAACAATTTGTCACTTGCAACTAGAAATTTGAGATCTAATACATTGCATTAAACCCAAAACAATACTTGGAGTACATTTCTCAACTGGTTGTAAGCACATTAGCTGAAAGAGAAAGAATATTTTCTTTGCAAAAACATTCAACATACATCCAAATAAGAAGAAAAGGCAAGCAATATTGAGGAAGACAGTTTGTTCACCAGAAATTATATTCATTGAGTAGAAAACTTTGCAGATCTTACACTTCATAAGCCTGGTCTATATCCTGATAACTCGTTACACCCCAAAAAGTTGAACCCCTTTACATTCCCATATTCTTCTTTTTATCCACCAAAGGGATTTGGATGCCTATCTCATATCCTAAACTCTAGAGTTAATCTTTGCATTACATTCAGATCTGTAGATCTTAAACTTCACCATTAAGTTTTGATTAATATTCAAGAACACTCCTTTACATTGAGCGAAGTAAAGTTTAGATTTAACTCATAAGGATAACTCCCCTTTTCTATGACCACAACTTCGACATAAAAAAACATTATTTTTATCAAAAAGACATCTTATTACAACTCGTTGTAGTATCTCAAATTAAAACAAAATATTCTCTAACTGAAACTAGAGTTACTATAGATAACTAAAGTGTAGGAGATGCACAACAAAAAACTTCAAAAGTTGAAACTTGTTGTTGACCTCGCAAGGATCCACATGTATTCCATTAATTGGAGAAAGGCCTTCAACACTGGAGAAAAAACTTGCACGGGCTTAAGATTTGCTTACTTATTGACAACAATAGGCTTAGATAATTTCCTTTAGGAACATGCAGGTCTTTTGATGTTTTTTCTGCAACTTTTGTTACTTTTTTTGCAATTTTGAATGTTGCATATCAAGTATTTGATTTTGTTGTTGTATCTCTTGAATCTATTGCCTCATACTGTCATTCTGTTATTTGAGGGTTTCCACTTGTTGCTTGTTGTCCTCCATTTCCTTGTCACCTTTAGTTTTAGGCTTAAACTCAATTTTAAGTTCATACTCTTCCTCAGCAGTAGGCATGTTGAGATCAATGGAGAGCTTAGTTTTCCTAGGTATCATCTCATACCTTGGCTTCTTCTCAGGTTTGTCTCTAATGTTGTCTTTCACAAGCTCATGTACCCCCAACATTTCCACCCCTGCCTCTGGTTTGGTCTCTTCTTAATCCTACTATAGGGCATGCTCTGTTTATGGACCAATATCTTCTAAATCTTGCTCTAGGTCAGGACCTGTCTCACCTAAATCTTGATATGGTTATGGACCTGCGGTGTACTCTGTTTCTAGATCAAAAATCTTAATAACTAAGCTTTGTCCATATTGGCTCCTCTTTTTGGTCTTGCCTATTGGCATTTCCTTCAAAGTGTGGATGGCCATCTCTTCCATGTTGGTAAACCCAGGGGGCTCTTCTCTAGTATCTTGATCTTCTATTACAATAAGCTTACGCTCCTTGAGGGATGGATTGAATAAAGCTTTGGAGTTTAGCCTCAGTTGGTTGGTCAACTTGGTCTTCTGATTTGGTTGGCTTGTCATCTCTGGGACATGTTTCCCCTTTTTCTATCTGTCTTGTTTTGCCTCATGAGGCTCTCTAATTTGTGTGTTAGATGGTACAAACTCAATTGTATCTTCTTCAGGAATAACATTCTTATTCTTTTGTTGTCTGCTTGGTTTCAGTTTAGGAGATTTTTCTACCTGCATATCAGTGGGCACAGGTTCAACCTCAAGTGGCTCAGGAGATGATTGGACTACTGGACATACATGTTTTGTACTCTTTCTGACATACACTTTATCACCTTCTCTGGCCCTCTATTTCACTGTGGATGACCTTAGTTGCCTCTGAGGTATTTCATCTTTTTCTGGAGTGATGGATATTCCTTTGACAGATCGGGCCCTTCTTTTTGCAGGTCGAGTTTGTTATTTGGAATGTTGGATGGTTTTTGATGAACTTCCAGGCTCTGTGGAAACCATGGTTGCCTGGGGAACTTCAATTTCTTGTTCTGATGGTTGTTGTGTGTTTGGATCTTCATCATGTAACCCTAGAGATACTAAAATTTATGCCCAAGAGATTCCCAATTCACTGAGAGGATATAGAACTAGTATTTTTATAAATCCTTGATGGTAGAGCCTCTTGTGAGCACTTTGTGGATATTTCTGGACTCGTTTGGCCATCTTGGTTAAGATTTTCAGAAGGTAGAATGGGAGATTCATCTCCTTATCACCATTCAAATGCATGAGAAATATGAGATGATAACAATGGATAATCGAAAACCTACTTTCTCCAGTGATGTACCTTTGTATTATTGACAAGATGCCCCCCCATTCCTCTCTCAACCAATGGATCGAGATTCCCTAGCTCTAGTTTGGGCTCTGATGCTCTGCTACCAGGAACTGGTTGCACACCTCAACAGGTAATTTCCATTTCTTGAACCACCTCTCACCACTGACAGGGAGAGCACATGTTGATGCAATATAATGCTTTGTTATGTGGATGATTACTTCCCCAACTTGTGTCTAGAATCCATCTAAGTTTTATGCAAAAATCAGAGCAATTTTTATATGGTATCTATTGAAAGCACAGATGAAACCGTACCACTCGCCCTAGATGAATATGTCACTGATTTCTGATATGGCTTCAAACAACTCGATCCATGCTAGCTCTGCCTTGTTTAGCTGCCAATGCTCTCATGGTGGTATCATCGTTCCCTAGCTCACCCTTTGTTGATAATGGTGGCAGCTACTAGTTGCCACTTAGGGTTCATTTAATACCTGCAATGAAAACTGAACAAGGAACCAATACCAAGATTTCAAGGGTGATAGGAACAAATGAGCATGATTTGGGTGTCAATAGGCTTTATTCAAATCTGAAATATTTTTAAACCCCGAAAACTCATTAAAATAGAGTTTGTATGTTGATTGCAAGAATGATGGCATTCTTGCAATCAACACCTTTACACATGTAGGCCTAGTTTAACCTTCTTGTGATCCACAAGTGATATAAAACATGGTGATAGGACTTGTCCAAACTCAAATCAAGACCTGGATCAAACTTATAAAAATCAAAGCAACTAACATTAAGCAAAGAAGGGAATGACATAAAACAAGATGACTTAACACACGGTGAAGAAGAAAGACTAACTAAGAGCTAATTAGATGGATGGATGAATAGGTTGGTTTGATGAGTAGAAGGAAGAGGTGGAGACCTAGGAATTAACATTGGTTCTAATTGGGGGTAGCACTTCCCTATGAGGTGCTAAGAACAACATAGTTGTGTGCCTTATTTCTTTATTTCTACCACCAACCACTTTAATCCCTTTACCAGCCCTGACATCTGTCTTATTTCAACTGAAAACCAAATCTGCAACTATACCCCAGTGCCTTTATTGTTCTATGGAGTCTTTTATTCACACTAACTACCAAATCATACTAAAAACTGAAGCAACTATGTACAAACTGAACCATCTCTGGTTCATCAAGTAAAATAATGCTTTAGGAAGCACCCTTTGACTGGGCTTCCAAAGATCTCAGTGTCATCCATATTTTGCAATACAAAGGTATTGTTATTTAGAACCTTGGCTACTTTAAAGGGGGCACACCAAATGTTATCAAACTTACCATGTTTGGGCTTGTCCTCCCTCCTAGCATCCCATGTTAGAACCAGATCACTTGTTTGAAACGTATAATTTTTTGTTTTCATGTCAAAGGTTGCCTTGACCTTTCTCTGGTAAGCCTCCGTTTTATCATTTAATATTTATTTCCTTTGTTGGACTTCAATAATATGAAAAATCCTCCTCTGAAGGTCATTAGGATCCTCTACTTCTTCCTGTAAAAATTTCAACATTGGTAGACCAAGTTCGGTTGGGAAAACGACATCCACCCCATAGACTAGTTGAATGGAGAGGTACCTAGTGACTTTTTAGTGATGATCCTATCAACCCATAATGCATACTTTAGTTTGGAATGCCATGATTTTTTGTTTCCAACCAACAGTTTTTTAATAATCCTGATGAGGGTTTTATTTGATGACTCTGTTAACCCATTCCCCTATGGGTATTATGGTGTAGAATGTGTCAGGATAATATTATAATTCCCACCGAAACCAATCATGGCCTTGGACTTGAATGCTTGAGCATTGTCTTTTATTAGTTTCTTGGGGCATCCAAACCTGGAAAAGATGTTTGTTTCTATAAAGTTCATGATCACTTTGTCAGTGGAATTCCTAGTAGGAATAACCTCAATCCATTTTGTAAAGTAATCAGTGGCAGTAAGGATCCACTTGTGTTTTCCAATGGAGGGTGGTTTTATCTCCCCGATGAAATCTAGGCCCCATTGTTGAAATGGGCCATTTGCAATAATTGGCTTCAAGGGCAATGAAAGCAATTTCTTCTTTCCAACAATTTTTTGACACTCTTCACATGTTCTGACCATGACAAACACATCAAAAAATATTGAGGGCCAGTAGTATCAAGCCCTTAGAACTTTGAGGTTTGTAGATTTCCAATGTTGGTGCCCTCCACAAACTCCTTTATGCATATCAGTTATAACATGTTTTGACTTGTCTTCAGCCACACACTTCAACAAAATACCAACAAGTCCCTTCCAATATAAATTTTGATTTAAAATGCAATATTTTATAGCCTTTAATTTAAGAGATCTAGTTTTGGATTTATCCAACTCTGGTGGACATTCAAGCTGTTGTAAAAAATAAATGATGTATTTATACCCGGGTGAAAGAGAGTATTTATCCAATACCTGCAGTGTCTTCTTTTCAACCTGTATCAGTGGAGAATTTGATTGGTTGAATATATGGTGCAATTCAAGTGCTTTGCAATTTGAATAAGATAACAGTTTTGCAAGGCCTTGTCCCTTGATTAGTTTAGTGGGATTTATGCTCAGATCATATTCTAGAAGTTTGACTATCCATTTGCCTCTCTTCCCATCATTGTCTTGCTGGACAAGGATCTCCTTTATACTACTGCTAGGGACATAAGCGATTATATTAGACTGCAAAACATAAACCCTAAAGGATTTCAAGGCCTTCACTAAGGCATAAGCCTTATTTTCCAATATGTCATATTTTAATTATGCATCCCTAAGTGTTTTGTTGTAAAGGGCAATGGATTGTTCGTACCCGTCTTCATTCTTTTGCAACAATACAACAACAATAGTCTCCTCAGAGGCAAAAGAGAAAATTAGGAATTCTTTGGAATAATCTAGACTAACTAGAACATGGGATTCAATTAGAGTGTGATTTATCCTTTAGAAGGATGATCTTGCTTCCTATGTCCACTTAATGTCAACATCCTTTCTTAGCATGTTTGTAATGGGCCTAATGATCTCAACAAAATTTGGTACAAATTGCGTCAAGAAATTTATTTTGCCCATGAAAAACTGTATGGCCTTCTTCTTTCTGGGGATGTTGATTTTTTGAATAACATCTACTCTCTATGGGTCTATATTTATCCCTCTTGCAGATATAATGCGGCCTAGAAGCTTGCCTTATAACATAGCAAAATGGGATTTTTTTATTCAATGAGATTCCATACCTTATACACTTTTGAAATATTTTCTTCATGTACTAAAGATGTTCATCATCAAATTTTGAAAATATAGTGATGTCATCAAGGTATATCACCATGAACTTGTCCTTTTCACCCACAAATGTAATGTCCATATGCCTTTGATAGGTGGCCCCTGCATTCATCAAGACAAAGGGCATTTTGTCATACATGAAGGTGCCCCATCGGGCACTGAAGGAAGTTTTTTCTTTGTCTTCTTCGAACACTGCTATCTAGTTGTACCCATAATAACCATCTAGCATGGAAATTATGTGAGCACCTACCACCCTTTGCAAAATGTGATCCATCTTGGGCAATGGCTAGTTGTCCTTCAACGAAAACTTGTTCAGGTTTTTGAAGTCCACACATAACTGTATTTCACCACTCTTTTTCCTGACCGACACCAAGTTGGCCACCCAATCTGAATATCTCAAAGGAGAAATAATCTTGGCATCAAGCATCCTTTTCAATTCCTTTTCAATAATAGACATCAACAGAGGGTTAAACTATCTAATTTTATGCCTAAATGGCTTAGAGCCTGCTTTCTGAGGAATCTTATGTTGAATGATTTCAGTGTCAAAGGTTTTCAGGTCTTCATAACACCATGCAAAAATACCAACAAATGTTTTCATATGGATAACATACCTGTCTCTTTGCTCATCTGGCAGTGCTTTGGATATCTTGACGATCTTGGGATCTGTAGTTGTCCCAATATTACAGTCTACAACCTCTTGTTCCTGAATTATAATTGTAGCTTTCTTGGAGACATCATTGTTGTCAAAGAGTCTCTCCAGTGGGACTAAGCCCTTTAGAATATATATATATATATATTTTTCAGTTCCACAATGTTGTGACCAACCACCTTATTCAGAAAAGGAGGTGCCTACTGATTTTGTGTTTCATCGCTCTCATTTTCTTGGTCAATAGAGATATTTGAAAATTCATCAATGGTTTGCAGAAATCTCTTGAGCTCTTGATCGTCACTAAAAACCTACCAGTGTTTGACATTGTCTAGTATGACTACCCTGTGTATAACCTCCACCTCATATTTAACATTTGGACCAACGGGAGGCCTGCAAGTACTAGCATCCAGAGCTAAAGAGTCTTCACTTTGATTGGCCTCTCTAAGGACAAAAGAAATATTGAAAGCTAGAAATAAATTTTCAACTATGTCCCATGCCTCATTCATGTATTGCCTCAGCCTAAATTGTTTTGTTTGATAAATTTCCTTTACCTGATTAACAACCAATTCAGAATCATCGAAGATTGTCAATTTGTCAATGGCCATATCTTTTGCAGCTCTTAACCACATCACTAAGGCTTCATACTATGTTATGTTGTTGGTTGTTTCAAATTCTAATTTGTACGAGAGTGAAAACACTTCCTTTGAAGGGGAAATAAGGACTATGCCAGCACTAGATCCCTCCTTTGAAGATGAACCATCAAAATACATCTTCCAGATTTCATTTTCTTGGCCTATCTCTTGCAGGTTGTTGCATTTGCTAACTGATAATTCTAGAGCATCATCACTGATATGAAAAATAAAAGACCTAATTTTATCTTCTACAACATAGATAGGATGATTACCTGGATTCTGATGATCACTCACAATGTAAGGCAATCTGACTTCTCTATACAATCTTCTATGTTCTCCTCTGAAAACAAGGATGGTCGCTTATGTAAGATCCATATGCAGAGATCCTCTCACTTTCTTGGCCCAAGACCTGGATAAAAGCATGCCAAACTTGGGAGGTATATCAACTACAACAATATCCATAACAATACTTTTCATGGGAAATTGAGATAGAGAAACAACCAGGTCCTCAATTACTCCCAAACATTTAACCCTTTTAGAATCAAATGAGTAGAGGTCCTGGTATGGTTTGGTGATTTCTAACCCTATCTCTTCCATGACAACCTTAGGCATGAAATTGTGTGAAGCCCCAGAGTCCATAAGGCAGTTGTGTAGAATTTTGTCAAGGACATTCACGGATATGTAAAAAGGTGGGGAAGAATATGACCCATCTTCAATGTGCAGGCCAACCGTGATAGCAAGATTCTCATCTTGCAAGTTTATCACATAAGATGATATAGCAAAAGTAGGTGGCTTCAAAAATTTCATGATAGACCTTTTAAAAGGCTCATTTTTCATTAACTCTGTCAAAGATACAAGAATCTTGATTTTTCTTAACTCGTGCTATATATTGAAAGAAGTTACCTATCTCTCCACTTCTTTCACCTCTAAAACAACAAGTTTAGTTGGTTGTTGTTGTTGGTCTGCTTTGTTTCCCGTGTCTTTGTTTGGAACTTTCTTGGGTGGAAGATCTAATTTATTATTCTGAGTTGGCACATTTGTTTTGGGACCCCCTGGCCTAGGCCTTAGATCATACTTCTTTTGAGGCTGACTTTGAAAAACTTCATCTCCATTTCTGTCATTATCAAATAGGTTTGACATTAGAGAAATTTCATACTCTAATTGGGTTAGGTGACTAGGATAGAGGTCAACTTTATTAAAAAGGACTGCAGAATCATCTCCAATATCATTACTTTCCTCCACCTCTTCAAATTCATTATTCTGAAAAGGGGGTACAATCCTGTGATCTTCAACATTTATTCTTTCCCTCTGCATGATTTGAGGGGCATTATTAGGCCTCTTGAACTGATTAGGGTTCTTGTTTGCAGCTTCCTGGTAAGGTTTGTTCGGTTGCTTGGCTTCCCATTTTAATTTATCTATCTTTAAATTCAAAGCCTTCAATGTTCTTGTCATCTCATCAAGTTTTGGGGCAGATTTTGTTGGGTTAGAAGAAGAAGAAGGACCCTCATCTTTCTGCTTCTTTTTATCCCTATCAGATTTGGTCTTTAATTTTTCTGATGCTAGAATATTAGACTCGACCTCAATGGCTACCTCTTGCATGGATAGAAAAGTTGTGGACCTTCTCTCCCTTAACAGGAGAGAAAATTCAACATCAAATTCATTTGCAAATGTGATCTTGGCTAAGGCTTCAATTGGCTTGATCTCATCAGGGATTTTGTTGTACATCTTATTAAACCTCTTTGTGAAATCTGACACATACTCACTATTCTTCCTTATCAAAGCCCCAAACTCAGTGATGTAGTACATGTAATCACTCTTATCTCCCCATTGTTTTAGAAAGGCTTTATCCAATACCTCAATACCTGCAATAGAGTTTGGGAGAAGACCACGAAACCACTTCCTTACCTCTCCATCCAGGCTTTGCACAAACAATCTCATCCAAACGTCTGCATGTTCAATGTTAAAATTGTCTGCAAAGCTATAAAAAGAAACCAAATGTTCCTCAACAATGACATCTCATTCAACATTGTACCTAGGCATATATTTCATGCAGTCTCATGTTGGAAATGCATGTAGGTTTTGAGGCAGCACTAATGGTGTATACCTAGTCGTAATGATGGCTTGCATCCTGTTTACAACCATCTTTGGGACAACTAGGCTTTGAGGATTACGAGGAGATACTAGGGTGGTTGCTTGAGGAGATGATGAGGTAGAAGCTGAAGCTAGAGATATCTGAGGGCTTATAAAAAGGGGATTTTTAAAAATTATAATCTCAGGCTACTTCTTGTTGAGGACAAGAGCAACCTTTTCGGTGCAGGCATGCCTTTGGATGATGAGGAATGTCTCTGAGAAAGTGTGGATTTTCTTAGTTGTCTCTCTATATCAGAAGTTGTTGCATCACTATTAGGATCAGGGTTAGCTTTTGAGGCTTCAGTATGCTCAGATTTTGATTTCTTGAATCCCTTCTTGGGAGCCAAAGTTCCTTTAGTGGATTTTCATTAAGTGGAGTCATCGGGTGAAAGATGGCAGTCAGTGTTGTACATGATCTTTGTTCACCATCAAAGATCAAATCTAATCATTGTCATTCTCCCAGGGAAATATTGCTTCCCTGCTCCATTCCCTAGCAACGGCACCAGAAGATGTTGGTCCTAAGGTTTGCACATGACTCCTAAGGGCAGAGCTATTCCACCTCAATTATTAGAATGATTGGTTTTATAATTTTGGTTTATTTGATTTAATGGTCAACTGATGGAAGAGCTTCAAGGGCAGTGGTCTAGTTGGAATGTTGCACAATATTCACTACAATGTTTCCCTTAGCCAACGACATGCATTTTGGTGTAGAAGATAAGAGATATAAAAAGAACATAAAAACATTTCCAAGCAAACGATTGTCACTTGCAACTAGAAATTTGAGATATAATACATTTCATTAAAAACCCAAAACAATACTCGGAGTACATTTCTCAATAGCTTGTAATCCCATTAGCTGAAAGAGAAAGAATATTTGCTTTGCAAAAACATTCAACATACATCCAAATAAGAATAAAAGACAAGCAAGGTTGAGAAAGACAGTTTGTTCACCATAAATTATATTCATTGAGTAGAAAAATTTAGAGATCTTACACTTCATAAGCCCAATGTATATCCTGATAGCTCGCTACACCCCAAAAAGTCGAACTCATTTACATTCCCATATTCTTGTTTTTATCCACCAAAGGGATTCAGATTCCTATCTCATATCCTAAATTCTAGAGTTAATCTCTTCATTACATTCATATCTGTAGATATTAAACTTCGCCATTCAGTTTTTATTACTATTCAAGAGCACTCCTTTACATTGAGCGAAGTAAATTTTAGATGCTAACTCGTAGTGATAACTCCCCTTTTTTGGGCCCACAATTTCAACATAACAAAGCATTGTTTTTATCAAAACGACATCTTATTACAACTAGTTGTAGTATCTCAAACTAAAACAAAAGATTCTCTAACTGAAACTAGAGTTAATGTATATAACTAAAGTGTAGGAGTTGCACAACAAAAAAATTCAAAAGTCGAAACTTGTTGTTGACCTCGCATGGATCCACACGTATGCCATTAACTTGAGAAAGGCCTTCAACACTAGAGAAAAAAACTTGCACATGCTTCAGATTTGATTACTTTTTGTCAACAACAGGCTTAGATGATTTCCTTAACGAACATGTAGGTCTTTTGATGTTTTTTCAACAACTTTTGGTACTTTTTTTCTGCAATTTTGAATGTTGCATCAAGTGTTTGATTTTGTTGTTGTAGCTCTTGAATCTATTGCCTCGTACTGTCATTCTATTGTTTGAGGGTTTCCACCTGCTGCTTAATGTCCTCCATTTCCATGTCACCTTCATTTTTAGGCTTGATCTCAGTTTTAAGTTCATACTCTTCCTCAACAACAGGGCTGTTGAGATCAATGGAGAGCTTAACTTTCCTAGGTCTCATCTCATACCTTGACTTCTTCTTAGGTTTGTCTTTAATGTTGTCTTTCACAGGCTCATGTACACTCAACATTTCCACCCCTGCCTATGGTTTGGTCTCTTCTAAATCCTGCTCTGGGGCAAGCTCTATTTCTGGACCAGTATATTCTAAATCTTGCTCTGGGTCAGGACATGTCTCTTCTAAAACTTGCTCTGGGTATGGACCTGCAATGTACTCTATTTCTAGATCCGAAAGGTTAATACCTAAGATTTGTCCCTTGTGGCTCCTCTTTTTGGTCTTATCCATTGGCATTTCCTTCAAAGTGTGGATGGCCATCTCTTCCATGTTGGTAAACCCAGGGGGATCTTATCCAGTATCTTGATCTTCTATTACAATAAGCTTTTGCTCCTTGAGGGATGGATTGAACAAGGCTTTGGAGTTTAGCCTCAGCTAGTTGGTCAACCTGGTCTTCCGATTTGGTTTGCTTGGCATCTCTGGGACCTATCTCCCCTTTTTATTTCTACCTTGTTTTACCTCACGAGGCTCTCCAATCTGTGTGTTAGATGGCACATTGTATCTTCTTCAGGAATATCCTGCTTATTATTTTATTGTTTACTTGGTTTCAATTTAGGAGTTTTTTCTACCTGCATATCCGTGGGCACAGGTTCAACCTCAAGTGGCTCGGGAGATGATTGGACTATTGGACATACCTGTTTTTTACTTTTTTTTGACATGCACTTTATCACCTTCTCTAACCCTCTGTTTCACTATGGATGACCTTAGTTGCCTCTGAGGTATTTCATCTTTTTCTGGAGTGATGGATCTTCCTTTGATAGATCGACCCCTTCTTTTTGCAGGTCATGTTTGTTCTTTGGAATGTTGGATGGTTTTTTACGAACTTCCAGGCTTTGTGGAAACCTTGGCTGCCTGGGGAACTTCAATTTCTTATTCTGATGGTTGTTGTGTGTTTGGCTCTTCATCTTGTAACCCTAGAAATACTAAAAGTTTTTCCCAAGAGATTCACAATTCACTTAGAGCATATAGAACTAGTATTTTTATAAATCCCTGATGGTAGAGGCTCCTGTGAGCACTTTGGGGATATTTTTGGACTCGTTTGGCCATCTTGGTTAAGCTTTTCATAAGGTAGAATGGGAGATTCATCTCCTTATCACCATTCAAATGCATGAAAAATCTGAGATGATAACAATGGACAATTGAACCTACCTTCTCCAATGATGTACCTCTGTATTTCCGACAAGATGCCCCTCCATTCCTCTCTCATCCAATGGATCGGGATGCCCTGGCTCCAATCTGGGCTCTGATGCTCTGCTACTAGGAACTGGTTGCACACTTCAGCAGGTAATTTCCCTTTCTTGAACCACCTCTCTCCACTGACAGGGAGAGCACATGTTGATGCAATAGAATGCTCTGTTAAATGGATGATTACATCCCCAACTTGTGTCTGGAATCCATCAAAGTTCTGTGCAAAAATCAGAGCGATTTCAGTATGGAGTCCATTGAAAGCACAGATAAAATCATACCACTCATCCCTGATGAATATGTCCCTGATATTTGGTATGGATTCAAACAACTTGATCCCTGTTGGCTCTGCCTTGTTAGCTGTCAACACTCTCGTGGTGGTATCATCGTGCCCTAGCTCCCCTTTGTTGATAATGGTGGTCGAGACTAGGTGCCACTTAGGGTCATTCAATACTTGCAATGAAAAATGAACAGGGAACCAATGCGCAAGATTTCGAGGGTGATAGGAACAAATGAGAACAATTTGGATGTAAATTGGATTTATTCAAACTCTAAAATATTTTTAAATCCCGAAAACTCATTAAAACCGAGTCTGTCTGTTGATTGCAAGAATGTTGACATTCTTGCAATCTACACTTTTACACCTATAGGCCTAGTTATCCTTCTTTTGATCCATCAATGATATAAAACATGGTGATAGGACTTGTCCAAACTCAAATCAAGACTTGACTCAACCTTATAAAAAGCAAAGCAACTAACATTAAGCAAAGAAGGGAATGACATAAAACAAGATGACTTAATGCACAGTGAATAAGAAAGACTAACTAAGAGCTAGGTAGATGGATGAATAGGCTGGTTTGATGAGTAGAAGGAAGAGGTGCAGACTTAGGAACTAACAATAGTAAAAGCAGGGGCCATATCCTTTGTTTTCACACGGTCAAATGTGGTCAAATGCAATTGGGAACGATGTAGTCTCGAATTGTGTCTTGACCCCCGAGGTGAGGGCCTCTTGTATGGGAGCTCCATGGAAGTGCTCGATTCATGAGGGGGGGGTAAGGAAAATCTTAGAAGCACACAAAAGTCAATCCATCTTCACTAGCCAAGCCTTGGAACATTATTGCCACTGATAATTACCATTCCTCCCAATGTTTCATTGAAAAGATTAAATATCATAAAGTGGAAATCCAATGGTGTAATTGGGAAAGAATATATGTAATCATCCATGTTATATTTTTAGACGCAAATATATTCCCTATCCAACTCATGTTCTCCTAGGAACTTGTTGGCCATCTTTGACAGGGCAACGTTTAACAAATTTTTCTTGTGTCCACTATCACAATCACCAATACTATGTTTTTGGAAGCAAATGAATCCAATGTGCATCAAAGTCACAGGGAGAGCCAACATTAATCCATGATTTAGGAACTCAACAAAGGTTAGAGGAGGCACTTAAAAAAGTATAGTAGATGCACTTATCAAAGTTTAGGTGTGATATGCATGGTACCAAGATGCTAATACCAATAAGTTTAAAGTAGGCACAAATCATAGACAAATAACACATGGCAAGAAAGCATGCAACTATAGTCGATTTATGTGTTTAAACCTAACATGCAGTCAAAGACAACTTGCCAATATGTCCATCGCCAACGAATTCGATGAACATCATGTCAAAATATTAAGGGATCCATGAGTGTCTCAACACAGTAAACTCATATAGATGCATGCAGATACTGACAATGAAGCATCAAGAAAAAAACGCGTCTCTCTTTTGATAAGGTGCCTCGACCGAAGGGAAAGACAGATCCACCTTTGTAAGTAGAAATATGGTAGTGAATCCAAATTTGGTTCTTCTCAATCATGAATATCATGATTCATATCGTTCCATATGAAAAGCTTTGGAAGAGAAGTTTGAACAACGCCATAGCAGGATCAATGTGCCCATTACTTGGATTAACAACCCATTATATAGCTTGGGATGGGGATGGCAGAATGAATGTGAATGTTGGGAATGAAGATTGCTTGGAATAAGCATAATGAATGTGAATGCCTCAAACCTATTTATTACAAGAGGGACGAAGATGACCTCACATGCTGCATCTTATAGCTTGCACAACATAATTAATAGTTAAGATGATTGATCTTGATAAGAAATTGAGAGTCATGGTGTCATTCATCCAACCAATACAATTTGAGAATTCAATGAGAGAGCTCAAGTGCATGCTAAATCTAACTCACTCAATACAGAGGTGCACAAATTGAGAACGAGACCAAAAAAATGTAGAGTCAGATATGTGGTGGACAATGGTAAACTCAGTATTGTCGTCAAAATATTATAATACCAATTACTAGTAAACTCGTCAGATGTGGAGATACGACTTAGAGACCTGAGTAGAAATCCAATGGTGATCTAGCCTATCTATGGAAGGAACCTACTCACTGTTTCACTTCAATGTGTTGGCCATAAGGGGTAGCCATGGCTTATGTGCCAATTGCCAAGGATGGAATTGTTTATTCAATAAACACAAACAAGTGGTTGATCCTTATCAGAGCAAATGGCATTAGCAAGGTTGGGGTTATATGTATGGATAGAGAGATTAGGTTGTTCCAATAGAGTCACTCTCGCTAAGCTATGAAAGTGGCCAAATATACACACAGATTTTCAAGCAATCTTGAAGTGGCAACTCACTTGGATTTGACCATACAAATGTTGTTCTATACTTTAATATTAACATAGGTTAGTCTTTGTCTTTCAAGCCAACCTTATTAGCTATTGGTTCTTTAGTAGATCATGTTAATTCTGTTGATTCTATCATTTAAATAGTAGTAGATTTAGTAGTGGATCGAGAAGCAATGCTTGTTCCATAGCTCGTTGAATCACTTGTTTAAGTGTGATCAAGTTCTTTTTTCTTTGAACAAAAGGTATGTCGCAAGCTCTATGGATGGTTATTAGTTTGAACCAAGTCCTAGTGGAGTTGATAAGAGGAACAAAAGACCAAAGAAAAACTAAGAGTAACAACAATAGAACAACTTGTGAAGCCATTGTCACATTGAAGGATCAGCTTTGATATTTGTCCAAAAATCTCAAAAATCTCTTTGACAATATGTACTCTGCATACAATGAACATTAGATCTATGTAACAAATCTAGGATTAATTTCATTAATCCACCTCATGATATGTAATATAAACACCTCATGATATGTAATATAAATGTATCTCCAACTTTCTAAGTTTGAAATCAAACATTTCATTCAAATTACCTTTCCCCTCAATATGAAGCCAATTAAAACATCAAAACTATGATACCAAATAAAATATCAAAATTATGAATTAGTGGAGACACAATCATTTATATACTTTTATTTAAATTTAGAGTAAGATGTTAAGAAATGCATAATTTTCCATACAAAACAATAGAAGTTAAAGAAAGCCAATTATAACAAGTACAACATGTTGTGATATACTGTCTCCGAAGATAATAAAATAAATTTTACTCAAATCTATGTAAAGTTACTGAGTTTCCTTTGCTTTTGAGGTTTTCCCATTCCTCTCAAAGGGTGTGTGAGTGCTTTAGCCCGTTTCTATAATTAAAATATGTCATTTCAAAAAAACCTAAATTTATTTTGGAGCCCAACTTTTATAGATTGTCCTGACAAGTTTAACCGTATGTCAAATCACGTCTGTCAAAAAAACGGATGGGAAGCCTGCCACCAGATCCATTGGGCTTCTAACCCCGTAGCTATCAATTAACTTACCAAAAGAATTAAAAATGGTTTCATAACTACACATTTGGAAAAATAAGAAAATAAAATAATAAAAAAAGAGTCTTATTTCATAGGTCAATGGTAACTTACCAAAATAATTAAAAATGGTTTCATAACTACACATTTGGAAAAATAAGAAAATAAAATAAAAAAAGAGTCTCATTTGTTATAAACTTATTTTATCAATAGAGTTGTAACTTATAAGAAAGTGACACTCATATATAGTCGTGTCAAAATTAATTTCAAACCTCGAATGAAGTGAAGGTTGCAATAACACTATCAATTTATTGACCAATGAGAGGTCATAAAAATACCAATTTTGTTATATTGAAATTTTTTTTTTTATTTGTTATGTTCAACATTAAAATTTATACACATTTTTTAAGTCAACATAAACTAATATGAAAGTCAATGCTAACTCATTGCTATATACTACCTATGTGCCTCCGACATTATAACAAGGGATGTATGACAACTTAGTCTCTGCCAATAAAATTTGAAAATATATAATGAATAATTAAACCTATTATATAATAATTAAAGTAATAAATACTCTATATTATTTTATATGAAAATTTTAAATTATATATAAATTATATATTTTATATAAAAATTATATTTATA
>ML799496.1:132771-146123 GCA_009831015.1 Picea engelmannii | reverse complement strand
GTTATATTATCATAATCAAGGTACAATAATTATTTGCGGTGCCAGTTGTCCCGCTTAAACAGGAAACCGAGACAGCTAGGCATCCTGTGCCATGTGTTTCCCATCTAACAAAATTGGCATGGTTCCGTCCTGCCCGAAGGAAACCAGGACTGCCACTTATGAAGTTTAAACTGTGTGTCATAAACTAGTCAAAAGAAAACTAAAAACTAACTAGGCCAAAGCTTAGTTCAGAATAGGAAAAAAGATTTCTAACCAAGAACATCATTGAACCTTTTAGCCTGTGCACTCCTCCTCGACCCCATGTTGTCACCGGCCCGCTGGAAGCACGTAAGTATGCGCGCACGTTGGGCATTGATGTTGTGGAAGAGTTCTGGAGTGGGCCGCGAAAAGCATGTCAAGCCATTGATCAATTCTGACAAGGCGAAAGACCTGGTCGTCCAATAGACTCCTCATCTCGAAGATGAGAGCAAGGTACCCCGAGTCGGTGAAGTGTGGCTGCTCCTGCCAGTGGCTGTCGACGGAAGCGGGGTGTATGGGCTCTGTTGCGTCTTTACTTGTATGCGCCGAGCGGTTGAAAAGTTGGGTCGCCGCCCCCATGGGTGCACCAGGAGGGGTCTCTTCTTCAACAAAGCAGGTGGTGAAATGTTCCTCTAGGTTGTTGGCTTTGGAACCAGGTTGAATACCTGCAGGCGGAGGCTTGTCTTCCGGGCCAAACTCAGTGGGTGGATTCCAATTGTCTGGGACTGTGAACAGAGGGAGCTTGGGATAGCTCTGCATGGCGTCCTCCAAGGTAATTTCTTCCACGTACGCCATAGGAGGCGTTCGTGGTTTCCTGTGCCTTCGGATGGATGCCATGGCCAGCACCTGTTCAAACTTCTTCTGTCTCTAGCATCAAGATTCGGTTGTGTACCAAGCGGCACCCCTGCGCGGCTTTCCTCGTGCTCTAGGCATGTTGGAGACCCTGGAGATGACCAGGGTTCCTTGCGAGTGGACTGATCTGCTCCAGAGCTTCGACGAGACCTTAAATCTCTGCTCCGGTGGAATGAACTGTTGTTGCTCCAATGGAATGAACGCTGCTATGGACGAATGTCGCTCTGTTCTATCAATTCCGGTGATAAGGAGGAGGGCAATCATGACTGCCATAGCCATTAAGGCTTGATGCCGAGTGCGCTGGTGCCTGGTATTGTTCACTTGCGCGAAGGGGCTCATCGCTTGGGTATGGCTGCACCGATCCATAGTGTGTTAATGGCTGAGGGGATGGTCGTCGGTGGATGCATTAATATTACATCCCGACATAATTCCTCGTGGCTCCGTTTTACTACGTGGCACCCCATCCGGGGGTATAAATATAGATATATTATTTTTTATAATATTATTCTATTTTTTTAATGAATAATAATAGTTTTAATAGTTTTTGGTTGTGTAATAAAAATATAAACGCGTTGAGATACACAATCTGGTCCGACTTTAAATCTGGATAGAGACAAACTCCATACGATCTAAAATAGATAAACCATTTATTTAAAAATCAAATTAGAGTGATATTGTTGTGTAATTGACTTTTTCAATTTTCCAGAGAAATTGTTTTAAGTCACAGACACTTGTTTTAATATATAGATTTATTATCTATTTTATTTGTTTTTAGTTTTTCATATTTTAAAAAGAATAAATTTATGTGGTAGGTTTCCGAGGCATTGTCAATCCATATATATATATATATATATATATATATATGCTAACAGAAATTTTCACAAACATTATATATCTCCGAGAGTGTACTCTGTTCATAAATTGCCCCTTATTTTCATGTATGGAATACTTACTCTGTCAGTACATGTTGTACAACCATCGCGGTCAATACGACGCAGGGAAAGGCAATGAAATTGACCACATTCGGGAATCGGATCTGACCACTTCCACCACGATGCACGTTGTTGTGCCCTTCGAAGCATGACAAAGCTTTTACATATTTTGCAAGTAATTAAGGCCATAGTTCTTGTACTTTCTAGCAGACTATTTCTAATCTATTATTTGTGCAAATTTTATACATTGAATGACGTGAAGCCTGCAATAACACATCAAAGATATCAACCAATTAAAATTTTGATTTTTTTTTATTATTATTAAAAAAAATACATATATTGATTTCCTATGTTACACATTGGATATAGCACATAAATTTAAAGCCAACAATAAACTAATACAGAGTCAAATGGCAACTCATTGCTATAGTCCCAGGCCTTTGACAGGGACTAATAAGTAATGGGATATGAAAAAGATATGTCTCACATGTTACAAGAGTACCATTTGACTAAAATAAAATAAGTTTCACATATTTTTTAAGCTAGTATTTTATATTACCTTTCAAAATAAAAAAAAATTACAATGGTTATCAAGGACGTTGATGCAGAGGCTGCCAACAGAGGAAACCAACCACTACACTAGATTTGAAGTATATGAGAAACCTTGTTTAAGAAGCTAAAAAAAGTCAACAATTCACAACTAGAGCTGAAAACAATCAAAACAGGAAAACAATAGTGTCCAACTAAACATGCATAAGTAGATAAACTCAAAACTAAAGAAGGCACGAGACTTAATTGCTAGTGGTGCCACCCAAAGAAGCTTGCCTAGAAGAGCCTGGCCTTTCAGGAGTCATGATGGATTGGAGAGGATTCTCCTGGTCTCGTCGTTGGTTCGGATGGGAAGAGCATTAGTCCAACAACCAATCCAACTTTTTCTCCATTAGTTCCTGCCTGGATTTTTGTTCTGCATTGTCTCTCCTAAATTCGAAGATAAGTTGAATCTATTCATCCGAGAACCTTATCGAGGAGAGCGAATTCTCCTATGAGAGTGAACATTCTCCTTCCACACAACGGTTTGATGCTGGAGCAGAGGTCCGAGAAGGCAAAGTCCCATGCTCCCCCACAACGACAACTAACCCAATTTTGTTATTAGTCAATTAAACAGAGTTAGAAGGCATATCCTCCCATTCTACCTGGAAACCCAGGATTCTTTTGTAAGAGGCAAGGCAGATGGTCCTAACACCATGATGGAGGATTTTTTGCGCTGAGAGTCAATGCTATTAGGACTATGCAATGGTGAAACACTCTAATGATGTCCTTTGAAACCATCAAAGACCCCTTCCAGCACATCACACCTTTCCACACTCACGAAGCATACTGCCAAGGAAATTTAGACATAGAACAAACCAATGAAGAAAAGAGTGAAGCAATGGGGAAGAAACTAGAAGCACAACGGGAGAGAGGAAAACAATGCTTGGAGCAAAAGAAGCCGACCTATAGAAATTGTTATCGAAGTCATGAGTTCCCATGGGACCGTCTAGCTCCTTAATTGTAACCTTCAATGTGTTATACCTTGCCATCCCAAAACCCACATCACACCCACGTGAGATGGCTATTCGCGTATCCTACATAAAAATTTCTATAAGGACGACTCGAACAGATTTAAATGTGTTATGTCAACCATCAACCTTGAAAGAGGCAAAGAACGTTGAAGGATGACACCTGTATATGGTTTGGCCATTCGAGTAATGCTCAAAATAACACCCCATCCAAAAATATAAGTTTCACATATTAAGTAGATAAATCATATAAACTATAAAGCAATTTAAAGATTTAAAAGTATGAAATTTTGATTAATAAATAAATTAAAATATATACATTTAATATATTAAGTTTACTCATGGAGTTTTAAAAATATAAAACTTTCATTAATAAAAATATAAAATTATATATACAATATTCATATATATATATAAATAAATTTTGATTAATAAATAAATTAAAATATATACATTTAATATATTAAGTTTACTCATGGAGTTTTAAAAATATAAAACTTTCATTAATAAAAATATAAAATTATATATACAATATTCATATATATATATATATATATATATATAAGGAATCTATTTCAACCAAATAATATTTACCAAATCATATAAATATTATTGCAATGTAGTATTTTTTTTATCAATGACATAGGATGGGAAAAAATTATAAATTAATCAATTTTGATATTTTTAAAATATTTTTCGAAAACTTATATGGTTGGATTGTACTACATAGACCTTATTGTGATTACTTGAATTATAATTAAAAAAAATATTTTTATCAAGATTCATATGATTGGATTGTATTACTATTTATGATTATTTAATTATAAAAAAAATACACTTGAATTATATATATATATATATAGATTCATATGATTGGATTGTATTACTATTGAATTGAAACTTGAAATTGTAAAATGAATATAATTAATTATGGTGTTGAACCTGTTTTTGATGAGAAATGTTGTTCAATGAAAGAGGAATGGGTTCACAGAGTAGGATGGCGTCCTGAATTAAGTGTTGAAGAATAGAGCTTGCATTGCCATGAGCGAGGAGAAGCGTCGATGTAGTTGTTTCGTGCTAAATTTTAAGTATGCTATCTCGCTACGCATTTCAAAGATGAGGTTGAACATAGCGTCTCTAGAGAGGGAATTAAGAGGAGTCTCGGAATGCATGACTTCCATGCTGGAGTGAGACGAATTGGAAGCTGAAGAAGAATTCACTGAATTTCTCAACTTGTTGGGAGAAGTAGGGTGACCAAAAGGAGAATTTGGAGGTGGCACATGGCCAATATCAGAAGCCATATAATATGGAATCTCCTCAGCGATCAAACAACTCCAAGTTTCCATGGCTTCTGAATTAGGTTGGGCTCAAGGAGCATGGGGAGGAGAATTCTTTGGTGCATGACCAATGAAGTTGGATGAAGACCCTGCTTCATTGCGACGAGTGTTCAACCTACCTTGGGAGGAACGATCTCGCTCACACATACTGGACCCAAGAATGAAGGAGAGAATGACAGAGCCCTAATGAAAATGAGCACTGGCACTGAGAGGACACGACATGCACTCTGAGAGGGAAAGACGCTCGAGCCAGGTAGCAACAATGTCTTCCTCCCAAGGATGAATTGGTCGGATCATAACGAGAGATAGAGGACCAATAATTGAAGTCAACATTGCAAAGAACGAGGGGGAGTAATGAGCGATAACTGCTCTAGTACCAGAAATCTCTTGGGTGACGACCATCCCTCACATATGGAACACAGGTTGGTACTGTGCATTAATCCCAACATGACGAAGTTTAATCGACGAAGGAAAGTGTTGGTGAATGTGTCCCAACTGACATGACCTCTACATAACATAAACAAGATCATCATGAAGATGACATCTTATCTGAGATGATTTATTTTAATATTTTAGTTTTAATAGCTAAAATAAAATCAACATATAAAAATAATTAGAAATTTATTAATTTTAATATTTTTTTATTAAAAATATATATATTTAAATTAAATTATTATTTAGTTAAATAAAATTTAATATTAACTATAAAATTCATAAATTCATTTAAAATATTTAATCAATATAAAATTTATTTTATATTTTATTGATAAGCATGTCTAGCACCAAATTCTAATCTTAATGTCAAATATACATATAAATACAAATACATCAATGATTTTTAATTTAACTCTTTTCGAAAACTAAAACCACCTTGTCCCACTCAACAGTGTGCAATGGGAGTCATCTCTTGATGTCGAATATACATATAAATATAAATACATCAATGATTTTTAATTTAACTCCACTCAACACTGTGCAATGGGAGTCATCTCACTCTTATAGTTGAAAAGGTTTTTCGTTGATTTTCATGATCTTTTTTAAGATTTCAATGAAGCATGTGAGTGAAAGGACCATCTTTGTCTAAAATTTATAATATATTTCATTGAATTGAATTTTTAAGAAACTTTTAATCATTTTCATAAATTTTTAATTTTGTTAACATGTTTTCTCATCCACCGAAAGACTCCCTTCGTAATATAATTCTCAAAGTTTAATTATTAATTAACAAAATTAATTTTAAAAACATATTAAAACAATAACATTAAATTATAACATGTAGCTCTGTTACACATAACTATGTTTTTGGAAGTAAAAGAATTCAAAGCGGATCAAAGTCACCGAGAGAGCCATCCATGATTTAGGAACTCAACCAAGGATAGAGGAGGCACTTAAAAAGGTATAGTAGAGGCACTTATAAAAGTTTAGGTGTGATATGCATGGTTCCAAGACGCTAATACCAAGAAGTTTAAAGTAGACACGAATCATAGATAAATAACATATGGCAAGAAGGAAAATAACTATAGTGATATATGTGTTTAAACCTTCCTACATCCTTTCTACATCCTTGAAATTTTTTTTGGAGTTCAGGAGTTTCGAAGTTCTAGAACTTCCACCACGTACTTTGGCTTTCGAAGTTTTAGGATGCTCTTACTCCTTATGCTTTATGTTTCCTGGAGTAGGGCTTTGTCAAAGTACTTACGTTGTCATTTCACTAGTTGATCGGACAGTCGAGATAGGTTCCCAACGGATCCTCAGATCAACAACTCACATTGCTCTCGAACTCCTCTCCTCGATCTGATGATTGGCGAAATTTCGGGACTTCGTGAGTTCACGACCTTTCCCATTCTTAACCCATTTAAGTCTCGAAGGTTTACCTATCAAATAGGTCATAAAGGGGATACGACTGCTTACTGTTGGTCAACATTATCGCTTACCCTATCCTCCCACTAAGCTCGATCTAACGGTCGAGGAGGGTCCCGAAGGGCCCTTAGATCTATGACCCACGTTACTTTGCGACTTCGACATTCAGGGATTCCAGTCGTTTAACGCCCTTTCACTCCCAGAGTGACTCAACGCCGAATTGACCGTGGCTTATATCCAACGGTCAGGAAAGATCCCGATGTTTCTTAGATCGACGACTCGTGTTACTTCACGGCTGAAAAGTTGGTTAGGGTTTAATGACAAAGCATATCCCACGACAACAGATAGGAAACCGCTAGTTGTCGGTCCACCATCCAATCACGGTTTCAACAGGTTACCTTTGACAAGATTAGAGTGTTTTGAATCTCTAACATCTCGGAGCCCCGAACCTCTGAAGTCCCGAAGCTTGGATGGCTTAGCTCCTTTTGAGCGTAGCGCAGGTTTCCCAGGGTCTTGGTCATATGGCACTTTGACAAGCCTCTGAGGGCTATACTCTTAAATATTTAACTGAGATTTGGTTAAGTCTGTGGACTCGTGCCTGAGGTCACTTGGACAAGAAAATGGTTTGAAGGATTCACCTTTCATCTATAGAGCTCAAAATATATAGCAGGAAAAAGGTAATTTCGAGGGATCGACAAGACTTGAATAGTCACGTAGAGTCTGTCCCGACTCTATATTTGAGAAATTGATCCTTGAGCAATCCCTTTGAGGATTTTCTAACCAGCACAGAGGGCAAAGTCTTATGCCCCAAGATTCATTTAAAAAAACCCATTTCGAACAATTTTCCTTCTCTAAACAGAAGTAAGCAAAACAACCATTTACCAAATATGATATTCAAGTTTTTACTCCAAATTTCCCCAGGCCACTAAGCCATCAGAGTCACAAATTCTACCATTCAAACAAGGTAAGAGATTTTTCCATTATCGCAACATTACATCCCTTCCGAGGATCGTCAATCGTTTCCTATGGCTCTAATTTTCCTTCTCTTGGAACCATCACTGCATCAAATTACATATCTACCTTTATTTCTATACCTCTATTCTTTATGTGTATAGATAGCACAGATAGAGGTTTAATTTCTTTGTCTCATAATATTACAAGATAATTATATTCAACTATGCAAGGCATGCACCAAACTTGTCGTTCTACAATCACCCGAATGCAGGAGTTACAAATGAAAACCAACATTATTACCATTAATCATGCAATGCACATCTCTATCACAATCACAGACGTCCAATCACACATTTCAATTCAATTACACATAATATGTGAAATGCTTATATGTATTGTAAGTTAGAGCTATCAAAATGACTATGGGTGTTCGACTTTCCACCCAACCATAGGCTCAGAGGCATTCACTCTTAGCACTCTAACCACCCCCATGCCAAGCCATGATATCACTAGTGAATCTCTTCTCAGGTTCTCGGTAAGGTTTGAAGGTTACTCTCCTTCACTCTACTTTAGGTAGAGATTTTCCTTACGCCCACCTAGCCCAAGCCCCTTAGAGGTTTATCAGATGCCTCCCTAACATCGAGCTCGCAACCCTCTTAACTCAGGTCAGGTTTCAGGTCTTCCATCTTCCAACTCAGAACTCTTCTATGTGATTTTTTGCTCCTCCTATTGCACATGCTAGTGCATTCCTTTAAGAAATTCTCTTCCTTAGAGATCGAATTCCTCCTATTGTTCTCTCTTGTAACTAGAACATCTTAATCTTTCAGTTCTTCTTCCGAACTTGAGAGCCTCACGTGCTCTTCTTCTTTCTTAGGTGTTTTTCTCCCCCCCCAGGAAGGTTATGGACCTGTCCTATTCCTTCTGCCAAAAGGAACTCGTATCAATCTAGATTTGCAGGAAGACTGCACTCTGTCGTACTTCGGGCTGACAATTTTCTATCTTCTCAACGAGGCCCTCCATGCTTTCATTCATCGGGGTAGTTGATTGTTCAACCACCAATCATTTTCTCATTAACTAATTTTTCCTTGAGATCAAGACGAGGCTTATTATTCCAGATCAAATATTTCAGCAAAAAGGATTGGGTCATCTTGGCACGATGAATCCTCTCTACAGGTTTCCTCACTCTTTCCTCTAGTGATATCATTGCCAGTACTTCAAGGCTTCACCCCCACAGTCAGTTGTTGGCAATATAAACAATAATACATTTACATTGTTCACATGCCATAGCATGGTAATCATAAGTAATGATTAAATACAAGTTGGGGGAAACATAGGTATTGCATAAACACAAACAAGTGGTTAATCCTTATGAAAGCAAATGGCACTAGAATGGTTTAGGTTAGATGTATGGATATAAAGTCTATGTTATTCCAATAGAATCATTCTCGTCAAGCTCTGAAATTGGCCAAATATACACATAGATTTTCAAGTAATCTTGAAGTGGCAACTCACTTGGATTCAATCGTATAGATTTTGTTCTACACCTTAATAATAACATAGGTACACCTTAATAATAACATAGGTAAGTATTTGTTTTTCCAACCAACCTTATTAGCCATTGATTCTTTAGTAGATCATGTTAGTTGTGTTGATGCTATCGTTTAACAGTAGTAGATTTAGTAGTGGATCAAGAAGCAATGCCTGTTCCATAGCTGATTAAATCACTTGTTGAAGTGTGATCAAGTTTTTTATTTATTCAAACAAAAGGTATGATACAAACTCCATGAATAGTTAAATAGTTATTATTTCGAAGCAAATCCTAATAGAATTAATAATAAGAGGAAGAACAGACGAAAAAGAAACTAAAAATAACAACAACATAACAACACCTAGTGAAGCCACTACCATGCTAAAGGATGAGCTTTAATATCTATCCAAAGATCTATGTGACAATATGGACTCTACATATACCTTCGTAGACTTTACCAGTCAAATCGCTAGGCGGAGAGGGGTCCCTTGTCCCACAAACAAGGGGGTCTCATACACCAATTTGGTGTGTTGGCTTGGCCGTGACCTTAAAAATAGATTATTATTATTATTATTATTATAAACTATAGATTTATGTGAAAAATATGGACCATATATACAATGAATATTATAGAGTGAATCATAAATATTAAAATTGCCCATATCCTCAATATGAAGCCAAAGCCAAAGAAAACGTCAAAACTATATATATATATAAATTTAAATTTAAAGTGAGATGTTAAGAAATGTATATTTTTCCAGCAAAACATTAAAAAGTCAAAGTAAGGCAATTTAATGGGATATGAAAAAGATATGTCTCACATGTAACGAGTACGATTTGACTAAATTTCAATAGACAAATCATGTTTCTCGCTATCTTGTGGTTATCATAAACTATAAAGCAATTTAGATATAAAGCAATTTAGAGATTTAAAAGTATAAAATTTAGACGATATAAAACTATAACGATGGAAAAACTTTATAAAATTAATCAATCTTAATATTTTTAAAACATTTTATCCAAATTTATATGATTGGATTGTACTACTTATACCTATATTGATTACGTGAATTTTCTATATATTTTAAAATATTTTATAAAGAATTATATGATATTAAAATATTTTATAAAGAATCATATGATAGGATTGTACTAGTACTTATACATGTAGTGATTACTTATCTATAATGATTATTTAATTACAAAGATGATATAACACTCATTTAATTATAAAGGTGATATACCACCCATTTATAAAGATGATATAACATTAGTATTATGGATTTTTTTAATAAAATTAATTTTTTTTTTAATAAATAAAATAAAATTAATATGATGAAAAAATAATTATAAATTTATTATTTTTAATACTTTAATAATATTTTATGTTTGAATTGTATTTATTTAATTGATTTAAATTTAATATTAATTATACTCGTTAATAAATGTATTTAAAATATTTAGTCAACAAAATTTTATAATTTTTTTTTTACAAGCATGAATAATACAAAATTTCAATTTTTATGTATAATATATATATATAAAAATATAAATATTTAATCAAGATAAAATTTTATAATTTTTTTTGACAAGCATGAATAATATCAAATTTTAATATTGATGTCCAATATACATATAAATACAAATACACGAGTATTTTTTATTTTTTAATTTCACTCCTCTTCAAAACCACCTTATCTCACTCAACATTGTGTAGTGAGAGTAGTATTATATTGGAAAGGGTTTTTCATTCATTTTCATGATCTTGTTTTTAAATTTAAACTGAAAGAACAATTTTGTCTCAATTTTTTTTAAATATTTTATTTAATTGAATTTTTAAGAAACTTTAAATTATTTTTCATAAATTTTAAATTTTGTTAACATGTTTTTTATTCATCATAAGACTTCCTCCATAATATAATTCCCAAAGTTTAATTATTAATCAATAAAATTAATTTTTAAAACATGTTAAATGTTAAAACAATAAAATTAAATTATAACATGTAGCTCTGTCACACATACTTTGTCATCAACTATGGGTATTGCTTTAGCATTCTTTATTCAACATTTGGTAGCACAGCCACAAAGCTTGAGAGAAGTTGACTTGCCACATTTGTTCCCTTTCATAAGCTAGAGGGTTAATGAAGTAGACCATTAAAGAAGCAATCAATAGAGCAAAACATTGTATTGAGAAAATTGAAGGTAACACACTTCCTGATGGTGTGGTGGTGTGAAGAGATGAGGATGTAACACTTGCAAAATTGACACCATGACTCCGCACATATACCCTGGAATATTTGCTTTTAATGGTGTGAAAAGATGAGGATGTAACATAGGCAACATTGGCACCATTACCCCCACACATATGCCCTAGAATATTTGGTTCTGCCACTTCTTTGCAGTCTTAAAGTTGCCACAACCACACAATGTTTGTTCACTTTATGTAGATGAGAAATTCAAAGATTACTTCTAGTATGCTTTCTCAATGCACTTGCTTTTGTTCAAACTAGGAAAAATAGAGAAAATAGTAGTATTATTAATTAAAACTTAACAATATAATAAGATTGTATACATGCTTTTTCTTGTTGGTAGTTTTAAAAGAAAATTGCAAGCATGGCACTAGTTTTCTTGCAACATGGCATTGAACCCATATGGGATTGAATGACCATAAAAAAAATTCCCACAAAAAGAATTAAAAAATTGTCTAACAAAAATTGACAATCTTATTTATTCAAAATAGGCAATATCCATGCTACCTAATGAGAACCAAATTAAAAGAATATATTGAACATATGAAAGAAGTTATGTTAATGAGAACCAAATTAAAAGAATATATTGAACATATGAAAGAAGTTATGTTATTACCTAATTTAGCTTTGAAGAAATCAAGATATTGATATGTTTTAGAAAACCTTAAAACTTGCCATAATATGGGGATAATATTGTCAATCTATAATGTTATAGAAATTTAATAAAATAAGTCTATAATTTAAACATTCATAAGGAAAAGTATATAACAAAAGTTCTTATAGATAACTATAGCATGTTAAATGTGTTTTCTTGATAATAAGCTCTATTAAATGTATTTGTATTTTTTTAACCAACTAGGTAACCTCGAAGGTTGCATGTATAGTTATGGTAGCGTGTGCTTTTTTGGACTTGCATTTTGAGCTTGTCAGATGAATGACCTTGATGGTAGCATGAGTTGAGGTGAAAACTGCTTCTATGGCTTTACCAACATGGGACACTTTAACAACATGCAAGTGTCAATAGAAGATGATATCACCCTTATCCAACATTCCACCTACTCCTCTAAAAACATACCATGTGAGTTGGAAAATTTATTCATAAATGTAAATAGTACTCATTGATTGCTATACTTGTGGTTGTGAATTCCTGCACTAAAGCTTTATGCACAAGGCAAAAGTAGAAAAGGAAAATTGTTGGAAACATATAACATAGGCTTGGAAGACCATCATTTGCATTTCATAATCTTCATTGTCTTGTTGACATCAACAACCATAAAAGAGGCAGAGGTTGAAAACCTGCCCTGCTTGAAGGACCTTTAGGACAAGTGTTATATATATGTATGTGGAAGTGGAGAAAGTTGATATTATTGAACAAGCAGATAAAGTTGTTGTCAATCTAATAGAACTTAGAAGGTCGCTACTGAACACACAACTGCTTTCAAGGCTTCCACCCTCCTCATCGACACATTTGATAAATTTGTTCCATGGTAACCATTGCTAAGCTAGGCTTAAAATTCGTCAGCACTGGGGTTTGCATGGCTGTGTAGGTTGTAGCTCAAGAGCGTAGGGAGTCGACAGGGGTGAACCTACCATGCCAGTGTTTTGAGGGCACCACGAACCTTGAAATGAATTTTTATTTTATAAATGAAAATTTTCCTCAATATAAGGCCAAATAAGAGGACCATATATGCACTTGTTAAAACTTAAACGAAAAGATGAAACGTTATTGGAAAAACAATACGAGTTTATGAAAACTTAGATTAAAAAATGAAAATAGATTGATTTGTATGCAAGACTATTAAAAAAACTACATACCTATTACAATAGTCCGTACAACCTAAGAGATGAACTAATAATATACTCAAATTACTTGGTTTTGATCTCAGTATTTCAAAGTATGTTTAACCAAATTAATCCCATCATTGTTCTAAGTTAGTTTATTTATTTATTAATTTTTTTTTCCAATGATGATATTATTGGTTTAATTTTGTTAGATGTGTAGATTAGAATAGTTGTTTTTCTGCACTCTAAATCCATTTATGCATTCCAAAATACAATTTAAA
>ML799496.1:94393-119274 GCA_009831015.1 Picea engelmannii | reverse complement strand
TGTGCGAATCTCTCAGTTAAGAGATCAACTACAAGCTATTGAAGAGATCATTTCAGAGAAGGAATTGGTAAACATAGTACTCAATGGTCTTCCCAAGACATGGGATGCATTTGCCGCAAGCATGAACACAAGGAAGGAGTATCTTACATTTGAAAAACTTTGGAATTGCTGTGCTCAAGAAGAATCCAAGATCAATGCAAAAGAGAAAACCCCAAAGGAAGTACGATGATCAAGCCTTCACAACAAGATTCAAGAATTTCAGGAACAAAAGAAAGTTTGGTTCAAGGAGGAAGCCAAATAAAGAGAAAGACATTTCAAAAGTACAATGCTTCAATTATCGAAAGTATGGTCACTACAAGAATCATTGTCCCGAGCTAAAGAAAAGGAAGGAGAAACACGAAGCATCAGTTTTCGAAGAAAAGGAACCCACAAAGAAGACTAAGCAGGATAAAAGAGACTTCTTCTGAAGGTAACAATACTCTTCTTAGTTCTTGTACATATCTTGTTTGCATAAGTCTCTGTACATATCTTGTATATCCATCTCTTAAAAGATAATATGTTCCAATAAGAACTATATCTATGGAAGAACAACAAGATAAGGATTGCTATCATTATACAAGTTAGATAATACACATGAAAGGATGAAATACATCAAACAAATCAAGTGGAAGCTATTATAAGATAAGCTGAAATCAGAATCAATCATGAAGAGACTTAGAAGAAGAAAAGGCAGAAAGAAGTAAAAAATCAAGAGGAAATTGGAGAAAGACTTATGTAGAAGACAATAAGACAAAAGCGTGGACTCTGTTAGACGGAGGGAGCCGATTATATATTGCAGAAGACAATAAGGATGCAAACAAAAGCTGGACTCTGTTAGACGGAGGGAGCAGATTATATGCACTCATACATGAAGCAAGGATTAGGAGGGAGCTAATCCTATGATCCATTGAAGATGATGAAGTATATATCCATGGTAGTCGTCATGAAAGACACTACGTGTTCAGTTCAACCTCAGAAGAAGTCTTCTTTGAAGAGAAGCCTTAAAGTATCCCTAGTTGTCCATCCACATCCATGATTCTATAATGACAGGAAGAAGTGGAATCTTTAGGGCATGGAATCTATAAGAAACTCCATGGACCCAAGAGCTAAAGAAAAACATGAATATTCCAAGAAAGAAAGAGAAGCCAGAGCAACCAGTGATTGTATCAAGAATCACAAGATTACCAACCTGATATGAACTCACTAAAATAAATCAAGCAGAGGAACTGAAAGTCATGATGAAGAACAATGTATGGAAGACTTATGAATGAAAGCATTGCGAGATCTAGAACTAGAGGTTCTCTTAGATGGAGGGATAAGATAATGATGATTACTTGTTCCAGTAAACCAGACATATCTCTACACGAGTCATTATATCATCTGCAACATCCATGAGTTGGAATTCTACATAAGATAAATACAAAGACTGTTCTCCAGAGCAATTGAACAAAGAGCGTATGAAGAACAACCTCAAGACTCTGAGGCATACTAGAAAGAGACCCTTGTATGCAGATGAAAAAAAAAGATAACTTGGTGGAGAACCTCCAGTGCACAACAAAAGCGTGGTGAAGATTTTCTATAACAGAGATATTATATCAAGATGATTACTCAGTGGATCAGATCTCATGATGACAAAAGAAGTGCCACATGGATATGTTCCAGTGTTCCAAACAATGATATACTTTATTGATCAGAGTTACATGAAGCCTTCAGAGAAAAACCAGTGTTCCAGACCGAAGTACATTTGAAATCAAGCATCACATTATCCGTGATGAAGTCCAGAAAGGAGAAAGTGGTTCTCCAATACATATCTCCACAAATGAGCATATAAGAAGACATTTTGGTAAATTTTCTATCCAAGATGAAAGAGTTTGCGTACTCAAGTTGGAGCTCGTGGAGACGACTTCCTTATTGAAAAAGGAAGAGATGACCCCCCAGGTTGGGAGGGAGCACTGATATGTATTGATTTATGGACAATCATTTTTCAGTTCAAAAAATGGTCCAGGATGAGCAGTTTCCTTTCTAGTTCGGAAAGTGGATTGAGATTTCTGATGGACAGACATTTTCTAGTTCGGAAAATGGTCCAGATCGTTGATGTACCATAGACAACGACTTCCCATTGTGGTTAATATGGGGAGTGGTCTAGGGCAATCTCTCTTCTTGAGGGTTACTTAAAAAGACTGGCCCGCTTCGCCGGACAACGATTTGTCATTTTGGTTAACATGAGGAATGGTCCATTTTGGAGGTTGGTACAAAACAATCTTTTCCTCTTGTGGTTAATAGGGGAAATGACCCGGACAATCATTCCTTAGGGTTTATTCATTCTCTCCAAGTTGCACTTTGTTTAGTGCTGGAGGAATGGACTAGGGTGGGGAATGGTCTAGGCTCAACAATCAGGGACAAACATTCCTCAGGGAGGATTCATTCTCTCTAGGTTACACTTTTTTTAGTTTCGGAGGAATGTCCCAGGGTGGGGAATGGTCTAGGCTTGGAAATCAAGACATTTATTCTTCCTTGCTTGAGAAGAATAGTCCAGATAGCTCATCATTAATGTCTTACCTTTTGAGGGAAGATGCTCTTCTGAGATCTCACAGATGTGAGTGGAAGAATGGCCCATATGATTCAGTTTATATCATAACATTGTTTCTGTGCAGGTTGATATCATATGATTGTTATGAAGATTGTATGACAGTAGATATATACTACTGTGGTGGATGTGTTCCACTGCTTGATCAAGTACTTGTGTGTTACTTGGTGTGGTAGTGTACCACTGGATTGTAGTTATGTACTACTATGGATAGACAAAGTTGTGTTCTATTTTATTCTGATTGCCTTGAAGACTATCAACAATATTGGAAATGATTATCATCTAGATGGATGATCAAAGAACAGAGATTTCCCAGACGGAAAATGGTTCAGAACATTTACTCTTCTAGGACATATGTCCAGATTAGAAGAATGGCTCTTGTATCACTCTGTGGTGTGAAGTGACTTATCCAACATCATGTCTAATTACTTAGATGGAGTATGGTTTTGAGAGATGATACGACTGATGACACTGATGGTGATGATGGTGCTCATGATCTAGTCATGAGATAGTCTATGTTGATGCTATCGGGTGAATGGTATGTTAGTGCTCAAGACCATTACCTGTAATACCTCCCTAACTAGGAGGGAGTGTTGATATTATGGTAGCTACGGGAGGTATTTACCTCCACATGTAAACCTGACGAGAATAGAATACTCTGAAAAGAAAAAAGAAATCCTAACGAGTTGGCTAATAACCCTAGAAGACATGTCGGCTCAAGAGGATAATTTATATTAGGTTATTAGCCTCCAAGAGAAGAATTCGACCAGAAGAATTAATATATATTGAACAAAAAGATACCCAGAATGAGAAGTCGACCGAGGCAGTTAGCCAGAATTAGTATAAATACAGGAGGACAGTTCTCATTCTGGCAGGTAGTCTTAGAATTGCAGAGCAGCAACTGGTGTGCACTGTAATGCCCAGTCTTGTGCACAGGTTTGAGGAGAGATGCCATTGCAGCTGCTGTAGCTAGCAGATCACGTTTGGCTTGGAATATCTCTTGGTTAGGGTTTGGACTATCTGATAAGTTCTTGTTGATGCGCTATCCTTGGGAAAGGTGCGCTACCCTTTGTTTGGCTATCTAGCCTAGGGTTTGCTTCCAGAATGATTCTCTGTCAAGGTTAAGGTGCTCAGAGGGTGGCTTCGGCCTATGGTTGGGTGAAAATAGCATTGTCAATGGTAAAACGAGCACATCCATTATATTCTAACACTATGACCCCTAAAAGTATGGAAAATCTATGCACGAGGGGAGTTTTCCAACTGAAATGGAAGTACACACCAAGTGTGGATGGGTTGAAGAGAATATTTCCATGGGAATATGACAAAAATTAAATGTCTTATAGAGTTAATAGGTTCAATCAAATCACAAGCAACTCAATAGCGGGGAGAATAAAAGTGCCTAGGATTTGACATTCATTGAAGGGTGTCCACTATATTATAGTTGGATGATAAGTAGGGGTGGTTACATGAGATTGAGGTTCAAATCTTGTGGACACCTTCCTTGTTTAAATAAATATTACCTTCAAAAGGACACTCATTGAAGGGATGAAGACTTCAAACTCGAAAAAATGTTGTACATCTTCTAGAAGTGTCCATATTCACTACCATCATTATTTAAATAATATAATAATATTTCCTAAAGAATCCCTTGGATGATTATGCTAAACAAGATTACAAGTTGCATGTGGTATTTGGTTTATATTCTTGTATTTGTAGGTGGTGGTCACAAGGGAGCGAGGTTCAAATATCACCTTCAAAAGGACACTCATTTAAAGGATGAAGGGATGGAAACTTACAATGGACACAATGATGTAGATCTTCTACTAAGACCCACATTCACTACAATCATTATTTAAATAATATTTCCCCAGGAAGCCCTTTAACGATTACGATAAACAAGATTATAAGTTGAACTTAGAATTTGTTTTATATTTTTGTATTTGTCAAGTGGAAGTTTGATTTCTCCTAATTAATAATGATGTAAATGGTGTAACCAAGACTCGTTGATTCTTTGCAACGATGTTTTAAAAGAATGTAAAATGATTTATTGCTTGAATTGCAAATAATAGTTTAACACAATAAGATGGTTGCTATTAGAAGTTGGTTGAGTTATTTAGGGATGAACATCATGTTTTTTCAATCCTTTGGGGATTGATTCTTCCATGTAAATGTTGATTTATCAATATGCAATGTGGTGATATACATGTGATTATATGGAGGATTTATTGACGAGATACTATTGTTCTTTGAGACAAAGTTTCTTGGTTTTGAGATGGAATAGATTTACAGTACATGCAAATGAAATTGAGATGTCTGTGAAACAAGGAATTATAATGAAAATGATAAGATTGTGAGACAAGGAACTAAAGGAAAACATTGAGAGGTTCATGTGTGTATTAAAACATTGATATATGTATGTGGCATCACTGACATGAACACGAGCTTGTGCATGTGGCACAACTAATATTTATAGCCAATGGATATGGCATGAGTGCCTTGATAACATGCATATGGCACAATTGTCTTAACGACATTTGATCTATGCATGTGGGAAAAATTGTCATAGTCACATAAATGTTAAATTATGCATGTGGAAAGATCGATGATAATCCATTAATGATTGGGAGGTGGAAAAAAATTGGCATTTATTGATTAACCTGAGGAGTGTCATTAAAAATTTGAGGGCTTCTAAGAAGGTAATGAGAGAGATAATTTTGTATAAAAATTTTCCCTTGTCTTGCACCCGACCTTATCCTTTTCTAACATTGAGAGAGATAATTTAGTATCTAGACCAACAAATTTTCCAAGGTGTAACCAACTTATTCCATTTTTAATATGCCCTTTAGGGATAAAGCACAATGAGAATGGAAACTTTTTACTCTGCTCAAGACTCCATTAACTTAACCAATGAATGAAGGCCCCATTGGTAAGAGAGATATAATGAAGATATAATTTCCTTCTAAAGGAACAAAATGTTACAATACTATTGTTTGAAGTAAGGGCATGTGACCATAAATATTGACCACCTTTGCAAATATTTTCCAACAAGGGTTAATTGGTTATTAGTTTTTATTTGGTTGACTCTTGTTTCATGCAAGAATCAAAGTTTAGATTCAAATAACATTAGCTTGGGAATTTTTAGGAACCTATAAATTAACCATCACGATCAGTAAGATAATTACATAGTATTTGATAATGGAATCAATAACCCTTTGTTACTTTCGAGCCTCTGACATACTTTTTATGACTTATTGTGATATTGGTGCAACTTAAAAAAAGAGTGATATGTGAATCTTTATTTAGATCCACAGGTTTCCACCTTTCAATCCCAAGGCAACTAAACTAATCAATCTCAACACAATAAATATGCAAGAAGTTCATAATCATATATATATATATATATATATATATATATATATATATATATATATATCCAAACTCAAACAAAGATAAAATATCATAACTACTGTGCAAGTGCAATAGCAATATAAAGGCATAATAGTGTATATAGATCACAAATATTGTTGACCTATTATAGAACCTACGATTCCACTTTCCTAAGAGTATAAAGTATAAAATTAGACAATTTCAACAAGGATAAATGTGGAAAAGGGTTGTTGTAGAGTTTATTGATAACCTTGTTCTTGTATCAAGTTATCAACATGAATATCAATATAAATTATATTGAAGAAAATTTCTAAGATGCCTTGTTAACTAAAACACCTATAGTGTACATTGAATTGATATCTCATCGTATTGGGATGAAATACTAGTACTCACAAATTCAACTAGAGTGTCTTTCATGTATGTACTATGACTCAACAATCCTATCTAGTAAAGAATGGTGTAATCATATTGACAACAACGAGGAAACACGACACACTACTAAAATATTGTTCAATACATGTCAAATTTTGGGATATATTGATTTAACTTAGTAAGAAACACACATGTAATTATGAAGATCATACGACTCATTGGAGATTGACTTTAATGAACACAATTGTCACTTCATATTGCTAAATGTGTGTGTTTTTTTGAAATTTCACGTGTAAGGTCTTTGGCTAGAAGGGCATGAAGTTGCTCGCTCAAGTCCTCAAGGATATGGAACTCGGGGTTGAAACTTGCTTCGACACCCAAGTGTTGCACTAGTTGGGAAAGTTGACACCTTGGGCATGCGAAAGCGCCAAGGGGATTGCCCAAGTATAAATTGACCAAGAGAATGGGGCACACCGACATGAGGAGCGCACCAAGGTTGGGGCGCACCGGTCCCAAGGGGCATGAAGGTTGATGTGAATATGGGTTCGTTTGGGTGACTAGGTCTGCGAAGGGGTGCGATGATGTTTTTAGGTGACCAAGTCCACGAAGGGGCACAACTATTCGTTTGGGCACATGGGTTCAAAAAGGGATGTGCCACCCCCCAAGGATGCAACAATTCATGATGGTGACCTTTGGAGTCCCTATAATAGAACAAGGGCGCACAACCAAGGAAGGTATATTTGAAGAACAAGGAGAGTAATATCAAATATATGATTTTGAGGCAGACTTAGATGAAGAGGGGTGAGCTCCCTCAAGGAGACAAGTCACTCCACATGGGAGGACTTGTACTGCCTTGAGGTGATTTTGTGGGCAGGGTTGGGGAAACATTATTTTGGGTTGAGTTTGGGGGAAATCTTGTCGCAGCTCTGAGGAGTTATGGTAGGAGACAAAACTGTAGGTCTTTGCAAAGTCTTGTATCATAGAAGAGATAATGAGTCTTGTGGTGGATGCGCGTTTGGGGTGCTCCGCAGGTGTTGTGAAAGTCATTACGATAGACGAGTCTTGGTGTGATGAATATATATATGAGTGTCTTGGTGAGGTGAGGTGAGTCACGTGACTTTGTCAATTTGTAAACCAAGTCGTAAGTGCTCATATTGTAACACTTTTGCAAAAATAACACTTAGTGAGATGTTAGGCACTTTTGTGTCGCCTGCACTATATTTCCGTTTCTCTTGTTTGTTTCTCAAGTGTTCTCTTCGTTTCATGGATGTATGCTTATATATGAATAAGTGTTAAATATATTAACAACTTTCTAAGTATACAAGAGTTGCACTAGAGAAGGAGTGTGACTTACCAATAACCTAGAATGGAGTATGGTATGCTCTAGGTGAAGAGGTGTAGTTCAAACAAAATATCCTTGGGGTTGCTAAGAAATGAAGTGAGAAACGTCTCAATGTTGCACACCCTCAAGAGGTGCATGATCTCTATATTTTTTCAAACACACTATGGGGACGTGACAAATGGTATCAGATATTGTTCGTTGTATATTTTGATGAGGGGTTAGTGAGATCTTCTCCACTATATTGACGATAGATGGTATTAGATCTTGGATCATGCTCTACTACTATGGTGGTGATGGTGGTGATAGAGTGCAAAATGAAGGCAATTCATTGCAAAGACAGTTCAGTGGGAACATTTGTTGACTTGGTGAATGGTTTGGTGGAGCGAACTAGTTCATCACATACTTTGCATCAGAATTATGAAAGAGGTTCTGGTTAACAATGAAGTGGAAGTTTGGTTTGAGAACACACCTTGTATAGACTGAGAGTAGAGTTTGTAGTGAATAAAATCACTTGGACATGGTGAGTGATCGTGGAACTCATCACATAGTTCATCGCAACAATTGTCGTAGACTTGATCGCAGAGACAGTCTGGGAGTAGATTTTATTGGTTTGATATGTGACGAAAGTAAGTGTCGAACCTATTGTGCATACCTTGGAGAGACTAGGTAAAAAGTTCATTGGGTAAACTGATCACTTGGGAAAGGTAGGTGAATGTAGGATTTGTTGCACAACTTTTCGCAGCTCTAACAACATAAGTGATCGCAGAAGCGAGTGTTAAGGGTGATTGCACAAAAGATTGCAAAGGGGAGAAGTTCTGAGTTGCAACAAGTTGAAGCACTTGTGTGAATGACTTGAGGCAACCTAGAGGATCCCTGTAGAAGGTAGTTGGTTGGGCACGTTTCCATCATGATATCTTTGTGCCATGCATCACCAAGAACAACAATTGAGTTGAGCTTGGTTGTTGGATGAATGGGTCGACCACATCCTTCAGATGAGGTGACTCTTTGCAGAGTTACCCAAGTAAGTTAGCAATAATATGACTTGATAGTTGAGTGGTGTATGCATGGTGCCTTGAAGAAGCAGAAGTCAATGTGGGAAGATGAAAAGACATTGGAGATGAGTTCGGTTGGTTGCATGAGAAGTTTGGGACTTAGACATATTTCTGAAGTGGATGGATAGAATCAATCTTGTATCACAGTGAAGGTATTGCAAGTTTGTGGAGATGCAGATGGTGATTGAGGAGAGTTCATGAAAAGATTCAGTTTCTTCAAAAAGTGTTAGCCCATGACAATAGACTTGAACCATGGGCGAAACCAATGATGTCATTGAAAAGGCACGGTTGATTTTGAGTTCTTGCATTTCCTAAGTGTCGTATTAAGGTATTTCAAGGGAAGTCATATGACTTGGTGGTTCGAGTGCAATCCGCTTCCATAGTAAAAACCGATAGACTTGAAGATGACTCAAGTGGTGTAGATTTGAAGAAATCATGTAGAAGTTGGGATGCCTTGATTGGGAAAATGTGCAGAGAGCTTGGGGAGACTTGCTTGGATGAATCTAGTGATGGGATTAGGAAAACTTGGATGCATCCATTGAGGTAGTTTGAGGAAGTTTCCTAACTCTTTAATGAGGTGCATATGACAAGTTGTTGCGGTGAAGTAGACAATGAAATATGTACATGCCAAGTTTGAGAGGATGGATGAGGTGCCTTGGTGTTTGGATCCTTAGCTAGATTTTTTGGGTCATGTGATGAATTGACAGTCATGACGACAATGGTAGAGTTTGTATGCTTGCATAAGGTGCAAGGAACTTTCGTTCTGGGAGATGGATGGATTCAGAAGACAATTCTATTGATAATTACTGGTAGTAAACCTGAACGTGAAATACATAGACCAAGTGACTTGACTGGTGTTCGGTCACCTTTGGTATCAGGCATTGGATGAGGAAGAGCACACCTTTATGAATTGTGGATGATTGTGAAATGACTTAGATATTCAAAGGGGATTGTTGGTTGGATTTGGCAGAAGTATTGGTTCGAACATGCCTAGACATGTAATTTATTTAAAGTGACTCATTCTACTTGGAGCACTTTGGAAAGTTCGTTGGGAAGTTTGAGGAGTGTGGGTGCGTTGGCCACAAGCATCGCAGATGTTGAGTTGCAGAGAGGTAACTTGATGAAAGGAGGCGAGTTGAGGACTTGCATTCATTTGGAGGATTGTGCGAACATGCAAATTGCAACATGAAGAGATTACTTGGACATGGGCGTTTCTCTTGATTTGGGGTAGCATGGTTGAGGGTGAAGCCTAACCATTCTAAGGAATAGAGTGGTAGATGCAAAAGCATGGAAAGGTGATGAAGTAGTGGGGCAAAGGCAACCTGGATGTACAATTCTTGGTGTAGAAATTAGATTACTGTTCCATGAGGTGGATAGTGGAGTCAATTTGTCATGGATGACTTTTTTTTGGGGTGAATTCATAGTGCAACAAGGTGAGGGGCGACCTTGCCTTGGTATGATATTGTTGTGCAGATGGACCCAATTTTGGAAGGAAGTCAAAGTACAGATGCATCGGTAGATTCGAAGTGCAACACTTATACATTATGGAGGATATCCTTGACAAAGATCAGATGATGACAAAAATATTGAGGCAAGGGTGGACACTTTCCCTCAGTATTTGGAATTGGATGGACTGAAAGAGATGCGAAAAGAAAAGACTAAGTTCAAGAATGGAGATGTACATTTCAAGAATTGGAAGTGACAGTTGGACTAGCTACCCAACTAATGTAGGACTTGAGGCTAGCATTGTGTTGAGACATGATAGAGTTGGTTTAAGTATGGGCACAACATCAAGTTCATAGGAGTTCAAAACTTAGACATTTTTGAAGTTTTGATTGAGGTTGTAGCAATAATTGAGGTAGAAACAACAAAAATAGAATGAAGAGTGGTCATCACAGCATGACAAAGGCAACTTAGACATTGCAGATTGAGTTGGGGAGGAGACATATTTCCATCATAGCAGACAATTTGGTCACACACAAATTTTGGCATAGGGCAGTGTGGATGGTTGCATAGGTTGTAGATGATTGCATCACGAGTAAAAAAATTAGGGTTTCCACTTTGTAAGGAAACTTGGGGTTTCCACTTTGGAATAATTTGGGGTTTCCATTTGGCACAAAATTTTGGGTTTCCAACAGACTTAGTTGCAATGGGGGAATGAGTTCGAGCAGAGATTTGGAGATCGCATATTTTGTGGATGTTTCTGGGGATGGAAATGAATTAAGGCGGGGGAGGATGTAAGGTCTTCGGATAGAAGGGAACAAATACCCTCACCCATTTCCTCAAGGAGACAAAACTTAGGGTTTCTCCAACACCCAAGTGTTGTACTAGTTGGGAAAGTGGATGTCTTAGGAATGTGAATGTGCCAAGGGGCTTGCCCAAGTATGAAGTGATCAAGATATTGGGGCGTACTAGCATGAGGAGCACAACAAGGTTGGGGCACGTCGGTCCCAAGGGCCATGAAGGTTGACGAGTGCATTGGGTTTGTTTGGGAAACTAGGTCTGTGAAGGGGCACGATGATTCATTTAGGGGACTGGGTTCGTGAAGGAGCGAGACGATTCATTTGGGGACATGGGTTCATGAAGGGGCACTACACCCCCAAAAGACACGACAGTTCACGAAGGTGACCTTTGGAGTCCTTATAAGAGAACAAGGGTGCAAAACCAAGGAAGGAAGATTTGAATTAGAAGGAGAGCAAGATCGACTCTATGATTCCAAGGCATACTTAGAAAAAGACGGGTGAGCTCCCTCAAGGAGCCAATTCACTCCAAATGGGAGGAATTGTGCTACATTGAGGTGATTCTGTGGGCTGAGTTGGGGTGACCTTATTTTGGGATGATTTTGGTGGAAGTCATATCGTAGGTTTGAGGAGGAGTCCTAGGATACAAAACTACAGGTCTATGCAAAGTGTTGCATCAAAGAAGAGACAATGAGTTATGTGGTGGATGCATGTTTGGGGTTCTCGCAAGTGTTGTGAAAGTTGTTACGAAAAAAAAGTCTTGGTGTGGCAGATCTATATATGAGTGTCTTGGTGAGGTGAGGCAAGTCGTGTGACTCTACCAAGTTGTAAACCAAGCCGAAAGTGCTCATATTCTAACACTTTTGCAATAATAATACTTAGTCGAGTCTTAGGCATGGTTTGTTTCGCCCGCACTATATCTATGTTTCTCCTTTTTTTTTTTCTCAAGTGTTCTCTTCGTTTCATGGATGTATTCTTATATATGATCAAGTGTTAAAGCTGATAACAATTGTCTAAGTATATAAGCGCTGCACTAGAGTAGGAGTGCAACTCGTCGACATCCTAGAACAAAGTATGGGTATGCTCTAGGTGAAGAGGCATAGTCCGGACGAAGCATCATGGGTGTTTTCAAGAAACCAAGTGAGAAATGTTGCAGTGTTGCACACTCTCAATAGGTGCACGATCACAAGATTCATGCAAGCACATTGTGGGGACATGACATTATGAATTTAAAATATGCACTTTCATAATTTCACTATACCAATGAAACACCTCCTATATATTCACAGAGTTTAAATATCATTTATAATATTCCTTGAGCCATATGAATTCTATCCTTTTTTATAATCCATATGCATGGATGTTCCCATGCTTTGTGGACACAACACACCATAACACCAACATGTCATGTGGAACCCATTCATATAGGTGTGGAACCCATTTGTATAGGTCTACCAATGTTACTTTTTTGCCAAGTGGTTATTGTACACATGTTGACATCAAGTTGCTGATGTTATTGTATAAATCTCATGCACCCTAGGTGTTATATAAATGAAATTTATTCTTGTCCATTTATATATGCATTCATTTTTATAAAAATATTACATATTCATTAAAAACACACAAAATAAAAGATGCTGCATGGACATTAACGAAACATTGTCATACAATTCAGGATTAGTAGTCTTATGCATAATCTTACTTGGCAATCACATATCTTAGAGAAGACCCTTTAGTTGAAGAAGCACTTTTAGAGTATAGATCGCCATGGTTTCATTTAAATGAGTAGATTTAGGATCTATGTCCCAATATTTTTAAGCCCATGTAGTGTTATCTTTCTTTTGAAAGAGAAAGGAAACATTAGAATGAATAAAGACATGTTTTTTTGGTTTTGTCAACTTGAACTTTGTTGGTTGGTAAAGTGGGCATGTTGTTATTCTCTCTAGAAAGCTCAAACCCCCTAGGGATATGTTCACCACTCATGAGTGGCGCCCTTGCACAATACATTATTTATTGTAGTTGGGGGCATGTGTAAGTTGTGGGTGACTTTCACAGAATAAATAATCCTAGTTGCTACTGCTTAGTCAAAGAGTGATTTTGTATCATGAAACACATATCTAATTCATTGTAGTATCCCATGTTTGACGGTGTTGCTTGCTTGTGTTGATAGAACACTTTTTAAAAAATCTCTTTTCTCTTTTTTGATCCCATTCCATTTTTTTTAGTGAATGCATAAAGATGTAGATACTTCAAATTAAAACACTCATAGATGGATAATAGAGAAATTAAAACCTTTTCAACCATATAATGCAAGTGTTATATCAGTGTAGCAGTATCATCCAATAATTGCAGAGTAAATAAACAATGAACAAATGAGAAATCATACACATACACAGTACACTAGTGTTTTTACGTGGAAACCCAAAGCGAGAGAAAACCACATAATGTTTTTTCTTATATGTATTGAAGAATTACATTAATTGGAAGCACCAACTTCCTTTGTTTTCCAGCTGCAACTGGAAGGAGGCTCCAACCCCCTAGTTTCTCAGGCTACAACCTGAGGGAAGCTCCAACTCCCCAATTCTCTAGATACAACCTTAAGGAGGCTACAACCCCCTATGTTCTCCGAATACAACCAAAAGGTGGATACAACCACATGTCCTTGCCCCATCCAACCGCCCTGATGTATAAGTAGAATGATGTAACCATTGTCACACTATCAATGTGAGATACATTGTTGTAAACCTATACTAATCAAACTGTAATCAACCTGTAACAACCTGTACCAATAACCTGTGCGAAAATGTACCATACATCAACCCATACCTCAACTTTTACCATAAACAAATGAATCAACCATGTACCAAACCTGTACAAGTGCCCTATCACAATAACCTGTCCAAACAACTTGTAATCAACCTGTACCATAACTAAGTGCATCAACCATGCACCAAACTATACCTCATGCATCAAATACACATCAAATATGACTCATCAAGATGTACCAATTGTTGATGATTGCAACTATGTGAGACATTCTCTAGCTTACAAACCTGTGAGATGTGGATCATTGCAACTATGTGAGTCTTTCTCTCAACTTAGAAACTTGAGAGAAATCCCCTAAGAAGGGTACGTGGTTCCTTCCTAAGACAGAGATGAAATGTAGAGATGACTTCCTCCATTCAGAGAGTTGAGAAGAACTCCAGATGATTATCCAGTGGGAAAGGCTATCTATTGAGTTAGACATGCCTGTGGCTGAGCACAAGGTGAACGTGTGAAATCCCAAAGTGCTAGGTGCATCGTCATTTGAACATAAATGAAGATGATGTATTAAGCTCCTCTGAGCAACAGAGTTGAAGAGAAAACTCCAGATGATTCTCCTGTGTGAGGCAGTGAGAAAGAAGATCTGTAGAGTGGATGTGCCTGTGGACGAGCACATGTGAATGTGTGAAGATATGGTTCTTCTGTGTAATGCAATGAGCCATAGATATGACATCCCTATGGATGTGCCCCTAGTGGATGAGCACTAGTGGGTGCATTAGATCCTTTGCTATATATTTTTCAAGAGTTAGAACTGCCTATAACCCTAATTGTTATGTAAAGGGTACAAGTCAAACCCACCTTAACTTGATTAGTAATAAATGTAAAAGACAATTAATCTGGTTAAATATTAATTATAAATGTGACTTAGAGAGGTCAGCCCCGTTGATCCAATAGACACTTATGTTGATAGGACAAGTCTAATATAAGTAAAGAAAGATTCCCCATTGTGGAATCATATCCTTCACACAAGTTTGGAAATTTCAGCAAGTAGATTCTCTTGGGAAAAGTACACACCTCTCTTGGGATCTAGTCTTCTAGGGTTTGAGAACCCTCTTGTGTGCTAAGTATTATTGGTGGTGAATGTATTTCTATTGAAGAATATAGAAAAGGATTTGGCTGGGTTTTCTTCCCTTGTTGAGAAGGGTTTCCCAAGATAGTTCTTGTGTTCTTGTGCATGGTGTTTCTTCTTGTGATCTTGGTTGTTGTAGCATTCTTGTTTATGGTTAAGACAAATGCAAATTGAAATGAACTACATGCTTAGCCTAGCTGATTGAAAAATCAACGCCAACATCATCAAGTATACACCTCATGTATGTGCCAACTCATCAACTACTTGTCTCAACCATGCACCTCAACCATACACCAAGTACATATACCAATATAACCATCAAAATTTCTCTAGCAATACATCACACTATCCATAACCAAATACCATAAACCCTTACATCAAACCATGTTTCACAACCTCACTGTTATGTAGCCTCAAGCTAAACCAACAACTTCAACAACACCTCACAACCAAAAGACCAATACCCATATGCCAAATACCAACAACAAAATACCAATTGTATCCCTCAACAAATATGATATATTCAACAATACTGAACATCCAATACCATCTCAAGAGATAAAACCTAGCTCACAAAACATACCTCAAACAAGATGTTCCATATCTCTCATAAGTAGACCCCAACCATGTTGCTGCCGCGATTTTTTTGCCGCACTTTTTCTACTGTGATTTTTCTGCTGTGATTTTTTTGCCGAGATTTTTCTGTCGCAGTTTTCCTGCCGCACTTTTCCTGCCACACTTTTTTTGCTGCAATTTTTCTCTATCAATAATATCTTCCCAAATAACCTTTCACAAAAATAGATATTCAATGATATTCAAGTGTGATTAAATGAGAGAGCCTTGCCTCTTATTTATACTTTCATGTAGCATCCCACTTTTCTTATTTTAGGGAGTTCTCCATTAAATTTATTATTTAAATAATTTATTTTGCAAACACTTTGATTTTTTGGGGCTTCTAGATGACTCATGAGGGTTCTCCAAATTCACATGGCCATAACTCTCTAACCGTGAGGATTTATGTGACGTTCCACATACCACTGGAAATTACATGAAATGTATTATCCATATAGAATAGTCTTACCTACAAATATATCAAAACTCATACCATTATCCATCAAACAAACTTGGGTCCATTACCCAAACCTTTGTGCTACCATAATTCGCTACCCGACTTTCTTCAAGGGTTGACATCAATGGAAACTAACCCAATTAATCAACAATGCCCCCATTTGTCATTGATGGAAACACTCTGATGCAACACTGAAGTCATATCACTCATGCTCCCCCTATTACCATCGCTCCCCCTAGAACCATGCCTCTGTGCTCTTTCTCCAAGCAATTCTATCTTTGCATCTAATAAATGTCTCCCCCTTTGTCATCAATGGAAAAGGTATATTTCCATTTGGGGCTGCTCCCATTGACTGAACTCTTCCAGAAACTGATCTCCCAACCTGAAATTTCCTCTTTATGGTGCTTCCTTGTGTAAATATAAGACATATAAGATAAGCATTCAAAAACATTCATTTTGGAGTATAAATTACTCCGAGTCTCTGGCGAAGATACTCAAAGGCTTCTCTTGGAAGCAATTTTGTAAAGATATCTGCCACTTGTTCTTTTGTGCCCAGATATTCAACTCTGATGTTCTTTATTCAACTCTGATGTTCTTCTCTGCAACATGTTCCCGTAGAAAGTGATACTTGATTGGAATGTGCTTCGTCTTGGAGTGCATCACTGGGTTCTTTGAGATATTGATGGCGCTTGTATTATCACAATAGATTGGAATGGGCTCATCATACTCAACCTGTATATCTGTCAGAGTTTGTTTCATCCATAGAACCCATGTACAACATGATGCTACTGCAATATACTCTGCCTCAGTTATAGATAAGGATATTGATGATTGTTTCTTGCTTAACCATGATACTAAACACTCAACCAAGTAGAACATTGCTCCACTGGTGCTTCGTCGGTCATCAATGAAACCTGCCCAATCTGCATATGTGTAGGTAATAAGTGATAGATCCTTTCCTTTTGGATACCATAATCCAAAATCTTATGTTCCTTTGAGATATCTGAAAATCCTCTTCACTGCTAACACATGTGATTCCTTTGGTGCTGCATGAAATCGTGACACTTGTCTAACTGCCTGCATTACATCTGATCTGGATGCTGTCACATATAGTAAGCTGCCAATCATTGACCTTTATTTCCTCTGGTCTGTAGACTTTGAATCATCATCTTTGCTCAAATTGAAATTGGTTTTCATAGGAGTGGTAATTTGTTTGCAATATTCCATTCCAAACCTCTTTAGCATTTCTCTGATATACTTAGTTTGAGAAATAAAAAATCCTTGGTTTCTTTGACGTATCTGAAGACCCAGAAAGAAGGATAGTTCTCCAAGTAATGACATTTCAAATTCATTCTGCATATCCTTTGAAAATTTCTGGCTTAACTTGTCATCAATACTTCCAAAAATAATATCATCAACATAAACTTCAATTAAGAAAATACTGTATTGATTTACCTTGATGCAGAGGTTGTTGTCTGCACTTCCTTTTCTGAACCCTTCCTACTATAGATAGTTATCCAGTGTAGAGTACTGTTATCCCTGATTTCTAGGGATAACTAGGAGATCAAGTCTCGAGGCCCACAGGTCCTAGACATGGAGTACCAAGAGCAAGATTGACCTGAGCATGGCCCTCAAGGGCCCATGTTTCTTCTTCTTCTTCAGACTTGTCCTGTCAGCAACAACATCCATCACCTTCGGCTTGAACTTGTATCGGAGAAGACTCTTGCTCCATGAGGTAATTGGTCCAGGTATCATGGTATGTGTCATATTTGATCATTATAACCTTCAGATATATGCATCAAATTCCTTTCATTTCCAACGACTTCTTGGATCTTACATTAACCCACTTGACCATGGTTGGGGGGATTGACAGGGTACCCTAGCAAGCTTGTACCCATAGGTTTTGGTTAGCCACCAGGAGGGATTTTGAAGGGCCATCATCTGCTCCCATCATATCATCACTCTTACATCTTATCTCCCACTCATCTATCCCATTCCCCTAGTCCGGACATTAGGGTGAATTGTTTGTGGGGTACAAATTATCTTGTGGGAAGAAGGGGCTAAAGGCCCATGAGGTAAAAGCAGCTGGTAAAAGATGAAAGCCATAAAAAAAAAAAACCTAGAGATGCCTCGCCCAGGGATCCCCGAGAAGGCAATAGCAAGCTTCTCAATAAGAAACAATAGGGACCCAAAAAAATGACAAAACAAGACCTAACCAAGAGGATGGGGGGTCTCATCACGAGCCAACCCATTATGTTCATGGGTACCTAACAGTATGACATTGCCATTATTTTGTCACCACGCCAGGGCAGTGACCTTTGGTTGCATGGCCAAGGGAAAGAGGGTCTCATCACGAGCCAACCTTATCATTTATGTGAAAGTACTTGTGGGTAACACTGTCAGCTCTAGTCACCACGCCAAGGAAGTGTCCTATAGTTAGACCTTGAAATAAAAAGAAAGAAAAAGTAATAAAGAAAAGAAAGAATAAAGGCAATAAAGGGCTTGGAAAGTATTGCATCCATGATATGTATAGCTCACCTTCTACAAAGGCACCCACAGGTATTATCACCCTTGTCTTTCACTCTACCCGTATGTCTGGAAATCATTTGACCACACCACCTTGTGTTACATGGCTTGGATGATATCCTCTGGAAACTTTCCTTTTCTTATGGATGCTGGCCCAATGGGGCATTTTGTCTTTTTCTTCAGCTTTGTATAGTAGGTCATTGTAATGTCTTTGATCTATTGGATGATATGCTAGGGGTTTTATGCATGCATTTTATAAAATTAATGATGAAATATGATTGACATTGCTATGATCCCTAGGACTAATGAGCCCATGGAGGGTGAAGTTTTTGATGTGCAGGATCATGCCTGACGAACATGTACCAGTTGGACCGGTACACATGGTGAGATGATTAGTTCGGACCTCCATGGGGCTGAAGAGCCCATCAGATGGTTGTTGGGACCTCATCAGGGGTAGAGACAGGACAATGATTGGTCGAGCCTTTGTAAAAGAGAAGAAGGAGGACATTTTCATCTAGGACGCCTTGGCTGAGCCCAGTCTAGAGGGGTTGACCCACTACAAGTGGAACGTGTCCCTTCTGATGCCCCAGGATGTCATCTAGGATCCATGACATCACCTCCAGTGTATGGTACCTTGACAGAGCATTTTGGCACATGTGGCAGAGTTTGGAGGCCCAAAGAGGGCCAACGTTTGTCATCTTTTGCTGCTTTTTGCCCTAAAAAGGGCCAACATCTCCCTCAAAAGGGATTGACATCTTTCTTATTGCTCATTTAGGGTTTTCATTTAACAGTTTAATGTAAAATAGTATGATTTTTGGTTATTAGCCTTGTCGACTATTTTTGATGACCTAATTTTCATTAAAGGTCATGAGATGCTATATATTGAGGATGCTTTTCCCTCATTTGAACATAATAGAACTCACTCACACTTGTGAGGTTTGATTTTTGCGCCCTCCTAGGGTATTTTTTCTTTCTAAGTGAGGCGCACTTGTTATTGGAAGGATTTTTTGGCATCTTTTGGCATTTCTCTCCAAGGAAGGTTTACAACTAGGGTTTGCACATGCTTTCTTCATGATATGTAAGTGATTTTCTTGCAAAACTTCTTAATTGAATGGTTGTAGGTTTAATTTCTTGCATTTTCTTATTAAATTGCTGATTTAAAACCCTAGGTAACAAGCACACAAGTAGGTCCTTGTTTCACGTCCCCTTAGAGAGAAATATTTCAACCATTGAAGAAGAAGGATTGAGCCTAGCCTTTGCTACACTCATCTTGCTTCTTCCCTTTATCTAGCATTGGATTCTATAGGTTGAAAAGGGGGTGACGTCCTAGGCCTAGGTTATCTACACCTAGGGCCATAATCTTCTAGGGTTTGAAAGCCTTGTCTTTACAACACTTTCTCTCACCTCATCCTTTAGTTAAATTTATCATTTATTCTATCCGTTTTGCCAAGTTGACCTAAGGAAGGAGGAAAGAGCATGAGGCCTTGCTTAAGCAACACCGGAGTGAGCCTCTTTCCCCTAGGGTTTTGATTCTAGGGCCCTGCCTTTGCATCACTTTAGAACCCTTCCCTCTTGTCTTTAAGTATTCATACTTTGAAAACCTTGTGCCCTTATCTTGTTTGACTCCATATACCCTAAGGCACTGACCTTTAGCCTCCAACGTTGAAGTCCTAGTGTCCAAAAGAACTCTCAAAACTTTAAATTTTGAAACCCTAACTAACAAACTAACCTAATTAAGGCTGATGTCACAGTTGGTTATATCATCTTAACACAACAAATGTTGAATATAGGCAATTAGATGATGATTTAAAGCATTTATTGAGTAAAGTGTTGGTTGGATACATTATTTGCTTCATCATCTTGATAGTTATTAATGAATTGACGCTTTTGCCATAGCTAATTGATAAAACGTTGACTTCATTGGTATCTATTGTTTTACATTTCTTATTAATTGATATCAGACAGTCATATGAAGTACTAACCCACTAAATTATAGCCTGCATATATTCTCTATTGTTGTCTTGTTCCGGGCATGTGTTCTCCTTGGGCATACACTTCTTTATTGGCTGATTAGCCGAACTGTCTCACATTGGTGGGAACCTGTGAAGGGGAAACTTTAAACTTGACTTTATACCTTAGCCTCTTAAAAACCCCAAGTTTTCGGGGATGTCTCCCCTGGGTTAACCTCCCTAAATAGAAAGAACCTCCCCATCGAGGTGACATTGGGTGGGGAAGGTTCCTGTTACGCCAGTTTGGCCTCAACTCTCTAGCATTTTGACCTAGCTACAAACTGTGAAGTGCTTCACATTTGTTGGTCTTCCTTTCCATAACTTGTAGGTAGTTTTTTCAGTGGTGTTTCTGAGCATTACTTTGTTTTGAATGTAAACCGATGTATGCACTACATGTGTCCAAAATATATCTATCAATTTGGAATCCATTAACATTATTCGAGCCATTTCTTGTATTATCCCGTTCTTTCTTTCAACAACTCCATTATGTTGAGGTGTCCTAGCTATGGAGAATTTCCTTTTTATTCCATGCCTGCTGCAGCATTCCATAAATTCCTTTAAAGTGAACTCTCCTCCATTATTAGATCTCAAACATTTGATTTTTGAATCCATTTCATTTTCAACCATTTCCTTGTAGTCCTTGATGCTTTCAAAAGCTTCTGACTTTTTCCTGAGAAAACAAACTGCAGTCATTCTTTTATAATCATCAATTAATAACATAAAGTATTTCTCACCTTTTAAACCTTTTTTGTAGTTGGTCCAAATAGATCAGTATGCACAATTTTCAATGGTCTTGTCATTGAATATTCTTTTTATTTAAACCTGGTCTTTGTTTGCTTTCCTTGTTGACAATGCTTGCATAAAGTGTTGGCTGGTTTCGTAATCTGGGGCATTTCTCTAACTGCTTCCTTTTTTCTGACTTTGAAAAGGTTATCAAAGTGTATGTGACCCATTCTTCTGTGCCATAGCCAACTTTCATCTTCCTTTCCTAGACAACACTTTTCATTTCCAATTTCACTTAGTACATATATGTTGCTTGAAGTTCTTGCAACTGTTGCAATCAATTTTCCTGAACCTTCTTTTCTTATCTCGCACTTTTGTGAATCAAAAGTAACTTTATGAACTTGGTCACACATTTGACTCACACTTAGAAGATTATGTTTCATATCTTCTACTAGTAGAACATTTTTTTCCTTAGTATTCTTGTTTCCAATTCTGACTGTGCATTTTCCAATGATTTTAGCTAAATCATCATTTCCGAAGGAGACTGATCCATCTATTTCATTTATTAATGTAATAAACCTGTCTTTATCACCTTTCATGTGTTTTGAACAACCATTGTCAACATACCAACCGCGTTTCTTCTGCTTATCTTGTAGAGCAAGTGTGAATTCTTCATTGCTATACTGATTCTTCTTTCTTATCCATGTTCTCTTCTGAGGTTCTTGTCCGTGACTATTGTTGTTTTGTACGAGGAACTGTCATTATGAAATATTTGGATATGTTTCCAAAGTTTTTACACTTGTAGCACTCCACTTCAGTGCTCAATGATTCAAACCTGTTGTAACTTCTTCTCTGTGTTTCACTAGGCCTTCTTGGATAACCCTTTTTTGTATGACTTTCAAAGTTGTTTATGTTTCTGTTGTTATATCTACAATTCATAGTTTTATGTCCAAAATTATTACATGCATAACATAAACCAAAAAATATAGTTTGATACTTGGGAGTTGAAGATCTTCTGAAAGGAGTTGCTCCTCTGAATCCTTCTTCTTCCAGAGGCCTATCTGTTGGTTGTTGACTCCAAAATATGAATCTTCTCGGTGGAGGAGTGTCCTTGTAATCTTCCTTGTAGATCTTCCTATCCCCTTTGATTGTTTCTCCATAGCTTTTTGGATATGTTTTTTGTTCTGTTGTTTTGGAGCTTGATTCATTTTCTCTTTGATTGTATCCAAGTCTAGACTTGTCATGATGAGGTTTTTGATTATTGATACTGTCATCCAAAACTTTTGAGTTGTTATGCATATTTTTATTTTGAAGATCCTTTCTTAATGTGACAATCTCTGCTTCCAAATTTCCAATGATACTATCTCTTTCTTCTAGTTGTTCTTTGAGTGCTTCTTCAATTCTTTTATCTTCTTCTATTTGAACCTTCAAATTTGTGATCATTTGTTCTAGTTCCCGAGTGTCTTCTTTCTTGTCTAGTTCCTCTTGTAGCTTCTTGTTTTTATTCTTCTCTCTTCTTATAACTTCTATGGAACACAACAATTCTTCTCGGTAGTCAAATTTTGCCTCTTCATATTCTTCTTTGATGTATTCTTTGTCAGAGTCTTCTATTGCCATGAATAGAACTCTTTCTATCTCACTGTCACTGAATTCATCTTCATCTGATGAGGAGATGTCTTCTTTGGTGCATAAGATTTTCTTGAAAGCTTTCTTTGTGGTTCTTTTGCCTTTGTATGCTTGTTTTCTATTTGAGTAATCTTTGTCATTCCTCTTATTTTTCTTATGAGGAAATTTGTTAGCAAAATGACCAATACCATTACAATTAAAACAAATCAATGTAAAATTACCTTTATATCTATCGTTGGTTCCCTTATTCAATATTCTGACAAAGTTGGCCATTTCTTCATCATATTCCGAGATGTCACTACTGCTTCTATGTTCTTTTTCTTTTTGCTTTCCCTTTTTCTTTGGTCTTTTGGATGCTTTGAAAGCTACTTCTTTTATATCTGGATTTTCCTGTTCAATTCTCATTTCATATGCTGTGAAGATTCCATGTAGTTCATCCATGCTTATTGAGTTTAGATCTGCTCTTTCTTCTAGTGCTGATATCTTAGGATCAAATCTCATAGGAAGAGATCTTAGTACCTTTTGAACAATTACATATTCTTTAATTTCTTCTCCCATTCCTATGATTTCATTTGCTGTTTCATTGACTCGTAAGAAGTAAGTTGGAATATTCTCATCTTCCTTCATCTTTAGTTGTTTGAACTGACCTCTGTAAGTTTGAAGCTTTGCTGCTTTGACTTTTGAATCTCCTTCATAAATATTTTGGAGCTTGTCCCAAATCTCTTTAGCGGATTTACAATGTATAACTTTGGTGTATACTGATTCAAAAAGACCATTCAGAAGTGCATTTGTGGCTTTGGAATTATTTTTCCCAAGTTTCATTGCTCTTTCATTTGTCGGCAGAACTGGTGGTTCTTTCTATCCATCTACAACTGATTTCCAAATTTCAAATCCATGTGCCTATATATATGTTTTCATCATTCTTATCCAAGATGCATACTTTTGTCCATCAAATTGTGGTATTCCATTTTCATACATGTTGTTTCTCTACATGATCTACCTTTCAATGGTTAAACTGATTTCTGAAGGAACCTGCTCTGATACCAATTGTTGGATTACTAAGAGAGGGGGGGGGGGTGAATCAGTAATAGAGAAATTTAAACCTTTTCAACCATATAATGTAAGTGTTATATCAGTGTAGCATTATCATCCAATAATTGCAGAGTAAATAAATAATGAACAATTGAGCAATCATACACATACATAGTACACCAGTTTTTTACGTGGAAACCCAAAGTGGGAGAAAACCACATAATGTTTTTTCTTATATGTCTTGAAGAATTAAATTCATTGGAAGCACCAACTTCCTTTGTTTCCAGCTACAACTGGAAGGAGGCTCCAACCCCCTATTTTCTCAGGCTACAATTTGAGGGAAGCTCCAACTCCCCAATTCTCTGGCTACAACCATAAGGAGGCTACAACCCTATATGTTCTCCAGCTACAACTGGAAGGTGGATACAACCACATGTCCTTGCCCCGTCCAACCACCTCGACGTATACATAAAATGATGGAACCACTGTCACACTATCACTGTGAGATATACTGCTGTAAACCTGTACCAATCAACCTGTAAAAACCTGTACCAATAACCTGTGCCAACATGTACCATACATCAACCTGTACCTTAACTTGTACCATAATGAAATGCATCAACCATGCACCAAACCTGTAACAATAAACTGTCACAGTAACATGTCCAAACAACCTATAATCAACATGTACAATAAACACGTGCATCAACCATGCACCAACCTGTACCTCATGCATTAAATACACATCAACTATGACTCATCAAGATGTACCAACATCATCAAGTATACACCTCATGTATGTTGCAACTCATCAACTACTTGTCTCAACCATGTACCTCAACCATACACCAAGTACATATACCAATATAACCATCAAAAGTTCTCTGGCAATACATCACACTATCCATAACCAAATACCATAAAACCTTACATCAAACCATGTGCCACAACCTCACTGTTATGTAGCCTCAAGCTAAACCAACAA
>ML799496.1:36578-90016 GCA_009831015.1 Picea engelmannii | reverse complement strand
GACAATTGAAGCTGGAAAAGATACACACTAGCCAGAATCCTGCAGACATGTTAACAAAGGGAGTAACCAGGGAGAAACTGAGTTCCTGCTTAGTTTCAGTTGGTCTTCAAGAATGAAGATGAAAATGAGAAATTTTCCAGGTCCAAGAAGGTTCAGAGTCCAGCATATACAAGAGCAGTGGAGTTGTTGAGATCAGTCTCCAAGTGGGAGATTGTTGGTTGTGGAGCCTGATTATCTTCCTGATTTATAGGTCTTTTACTTTCAACCATTTTTATACCCCATGAAGTATTTACACCCTAGAAGTATGTACACTCTTCCATGCGGGGGAGTGCAGAGGGGGGGTACCCCCTCTGTGGGGTCCGGGGGGGCTATCCCCCCGGCTGGGGGGTCTGGGGGCAAGTGAAGGTTCGGGGGTGAAGCCCCCGAAGAAAAAATTTCCTTGTAAAAGTATATTGTAATTTTTTGTAAATCTAGACCGTTCATTATAAGGTCACAGATCTAACGGTAGAGATTATGTTAGGGTTTTTTTCCCTAGAAGGCAACCCTCTTTTATGAGGGAAATGTATTGCAGCTATGTAGGATGGTGAATATTGTATTCTGAGAGAGGAGACTGTGAGAGAAAGAAGAAGAAGTTACAAACGGTTTTACTGTAGGTTGTATCCCTTCATTTGTTGGATAATAATAAAGGAAGGACCTAGCAATTTCTATGGTGGACGTAGCCCACACTGGGTGAACCACGTAAATCTGTGTCTCTCTTGTATTGTGTGTCTTCTGTGTTTTATTTCCACATTTGTTTTATGTTATTGCTCTGCAGTCCTGTTTTTCTAACACAGAGCACTTAGCAATTATAGTTCATTAATATCCAACCTTAGTTTACAACGAAGATAAACCGTAATAACAGAGCATCGCAATATTCACATAGATATGATATATTCAAGCATTAAGCACATCAACGTAGATTAGATCTAGTATGCATTCACATTATTCAACACTAAGATATCATATTAGATTCTTCTAAGAATATATCAGTGCACTAAGAATTTAATCACATAAATGAGAGAACAACCATAACGCACAAAGCAACCACAACACATGATATACATGGTTTACCCCCAGCTTGGGGCTACATCCACCAACTCTTCTTCTCTTTTATTGCCTTCTGTCAATATTATACATGCACAGATCCATGATATCTCACTCCGCAGAGGACATGAGATCTGCACGTACTTCGCTAGATCCTCCTTCCATGAGTTACAACACAAAGCCTTTCCACAGTCTCTTACAATCACTTGCACTTAGCTCTACAAGTGTCACACAGTATGCACTAAGCATCTACAATCCACACTTGCACTTAACACTTAGCACTTAGCAAGGTACCAAAAGAAATTCTCTTTTCTTACCTCACCTAGACTTCTATTTATACATTACAAGAAGGGCCTAAACATGGGTAAACCCATGGGCCAACATTCCCATACCCATTACATAGAACAAAACCCAAAAATCCTTAAAAAGGGACCGAGATCCCGTAATCTCCGCTTCGACTTGCGCTCCACCTTCGACAGCCTGTCGAAGTCCCAAAATAGGTCAATCATGACCAAGGATTATCAAAACTTGGTCAAGGGCCAACATGCCCCCAACAATCACCTGTGACTCATCCCGAGTCACTTTGATCTGGGTAGCTCTGCTTCAAAAGGGTCGATCTACTTCGACTTGTTGCTATGCCAAGACCTCCTTCTCGACAAACTCTTGGATAACTACTTCATTGACAGGTCCCTCTAAGCACTGTTCAACTATAGTGATGACTTTCTCCAGTTTTTCTCCTCAGCCTTCAATCTTCACAAACAATTGACAAGCCTCGTCATGTATTGGTTGGAGCCTTTGAGTCACTTCCATGACTTTGCTATGAATGGTGTGGACCTACTGTTGAGCAATGCACTGTTCTCAGGATTGCTTCATCCTATCGACTGCTGACAGGGGATTCAACTGTACCTGTACTGTTTCTTCTTGTTTCTTTTCCTAATGGAGCTGTGACTCTAGTGCCTTCAATTCAGGATCCTCAGTGAGTCGCTCATAAGTCTGGGCATTGCGATCACTTAGCTGTTTACATTCCATGGCAAGGCACTTGATTCTCTCAACTGCACTTCGAGTAGTTTCTTCTCTTTGATCTCGTACATCCTTCAGAGTGCTGGGCACTGTCCGTAACTCCAGATCTACGATTCTCTGTTGAAGCTGCAGGATAGCTTCCGCAAGCTGTGCTACTTAATGCTATACTGGTTCTTCCGCTTTTTTCTCTAAGCATGTCACAGAGTGAAGTGCTCTGCTAACAAATTATTTGACTCTGAGCTACTCTACGAGAAACTTCTCTTTCTCTTGCTGGATTTGTGCTTTCTCCTCTTCAAAATTTGTTTGGAGAGAAACCTTCTCCTGCTGTGCAACTTGGTGTTTCTCTATGACTACTTTTTGCACTTGCTTTAGGGCCTCTATGGCCTGTTCTATTTCTTACTGTGTGCGATGAGGGTGAGATTTTGTCGCATCTACTAGTCTGCAGAGTTGGGTAGGCTCATCTCCCAAATCTAGTGCTTTTGATGGCGGGGGTGCAGTGGATACTGCGTGGCTGGATTGAAGGGCCTACTGTACCCCTCTGAGTTTAACCTCGATTCTGTCGTACATATCTTCTTTCTTGGATTTGTGTTTCTGCAATACATCTTGCAAGGCATCTTCTATAACTACGATGATGAAGCCGAAGTCATCGGCCGTGAGCACGATTCACATCGTGGTTTTTCTTTCTCTTGACTTCTTCTGTGAGGTGGGTTTCATGGGGGAAACCTTTCTTTTCTTTGAGGGATCAGCCTCATCAAAAAGATCCCTAGGTGGTGTTACTTTGCCTTGATTTTGTTGATATGCTTTGCCATTGGTCTCTTCTCTTTCTACTTTGTCATCACTTCCTCTTCCAGGTGATACTGAAGCAGTTTCATCTGATGCACTGCTCAGGTTTTGTACTTCTTCGGTCTTCTTCCTTCTACTGGTTCCAAGTGTGTCGTGTTCTTTGTGAGTGGTCTCTGGGATGCCAATTAGTTCAGGATTAGACATTTCTGCAGGGTCAACAGGGATAAGGAGGTCACCTTCATAAATGCGGTTCTGTCCATTGCGACGCGGTCCCAACGGTCTGAAGGTGAGATTTCAGGCCATAACTGATGTTCTAACCATTCAGGGCGTCGGACTAATGGTTATAATGCTTTCAATGGATATATTTATTTTCCATGGAGAAGTTTCATATTTCTCTATTCTGATATCTCGATGAAGTTCCAGTTTTGCAAGCCTTCCTTTTGCGAAGTCCCTTCTGTAACCTTCTGCAACTTTTCTATCTTTGCTCTCTTCTTACTGAGCTTTCTAACCTTCTTCCCTGTAATCTTTATCTCGATATTCCTCTTTCCATTCTGATTCTTATCTCATTTTAGCATAGTAAGTTCGCACTGTTGATGGTATTTCGTAGGGTTCAAGGCCAATACTTCTTCTTTGTTTGGGGTAGGTTCTCTACTCTTCGGTGAGCCTTCTTGTGTTCTTTCCACTTTGACATCCAAGTTTCTGGTTCTGAACAACTTTGATCTATTCTCATGTTCTTCAATCAAGTGCGTTATCCTCTTCATCATGAAGTCTCTTAGTTCTTGCTTCTTCTGTTCTAAGACTTCCTCTTCTTTTCTTCTCGCCCGATCTTTCTCAATCCAAGTTTTTCCTAGTAATATAGAAAATGGGGCGTTGTTCTCAATAAATTTAACAACCTCAAAATCTTCCTCTGTCGTAGTTCCATGTGCACTCATAGATATCTAGGTGAGTCTTCCACATAGGGTTATCAACTTTCCTCTAAATAATCCTATTCCCCCCAATGAAGGAATCATAGCAGGATTTCCTAAAATTTCCCAAGTCCTTTCTGTCATGATATTCACCTGTGTTTCCTCATCCATAACACAGTCAATGTCAAAGTCTCCTATACATGTTTCTATGCAATCTTTTTCTTTGAAGCTCTCTGATAAGTTGATATTTCTGTGATCATTCGGGGCTTCTTTCATTTGTAGCAATACACTCTCTGATTCTTTCCGGGGTTCTGCCATGGTCTCCATTTCTTGATCTTCATCAGGGTTTTCTTGTCTCATGTTCATTCTTTCAACCTTAGCAATCATTCTAGGGAAATCCAAAACTTCATGATCCATAGCTTGACAACAAAGACAACTAGGTCTTCTACCAGGGAATTCCTTAGCAATATGTCCTGGTCTTCTACAACTGTAACAAAGAGTTAATCTTCTTTTTCTTTGAAATGATCCCCAACCTTTCCTGTACTGCGCACTAGGATCATAGTAGCTATCATGCAAAAAATTCTTTCTAGGGTCTTGCATCCATTTTTTAGTCCAAACATTCTTTCTATGCATAGGAATAACATATCTTTCATTATCTCTATCAGATCTACACATATCAAACCTTATTTCATCTAGTTGTGCTCTATTTTTCAAGCTAGGACATAATTTATCAAACATACCTAGATTCATACTTTTGAAATAAAATTTTCCACTTATCTTACCTTTTCAATCAAAATTTTTTACTGTTCTTACATTTATCAGAGCACAAAGCTTCAAGATCTTACCTCTTTTCTTCAGATCTGACTTTTCTTCTTAGCACAGAGCTTTATAGGTCAATTGGAATACTGCGCACTAGGGCAACAGATCTACGCACATAGCTTTCTTTTCTTTAGTTCCCAACAATCAATGTTTCAGGTCTTGGCAACAAAACCATTTGTTGGCATAGGGGAAAAGCTAGGGTTCAACTCTCAAGAGAACACCAACAAAACCCTAACTACCATCCCTTTTGGCAACACCTACGAAGCAAATGAAGTCTCACCCGAGGTAGAGGCAGGGGTGGTTGTAGGACTCCAGTTTCTGCAACCTTAGCTGGGACACCGATATGTGATAAAAACACCTTAACAGAGAACTTATAAGTTATAGTTGATTAATATCCAGCCTTAGTTTACAACGCAGATAAACCCTAATAATAGAGCATCACAATATTCACATAGATCCGATATATTCAAGCACTAAGAACATCAACGTAGATTAGATCTAGCATGCATTCACATTATTCAACACTAAGCTATCATATTAGATTCTTCTAAGCATATATCAGTGCACTAAGCATTTAATCACATAAACAAGAGAACAACAATAAAGAACAAAGAAACCACAACATGAGATATATGTGGTTCACCCTCAGCCTGGGGCTACGTCCACCAACTCTTCTTCTCTTTTATTGCCTTCTGTCAATCTTCTACATGCACAAATCCATGAGAACTCACTCTACAGAGGATAAGAGATTTGCATGCACTTCGCTAGATCCTCCTTCCCCAAGTTACAACACAAAGACTTTCCACAGTCTCTTACAATCACTTGCACTTAGCTCTACAAGTCTCACACAGTATGCACAAAGCATCTACAATCCACACTTGCACTTAACACTTAGCACTTAGGAAGGTACCAAAATACCTTCTCCTTTCTTATCTCACCTAGACTTCTATTTATACATTACAAAAAGGGCCTAAACATGGGTAAACCCATGGGCCGACATTCCCATACCCGTTACATAGCCCAAAACCCAAAAATCCCTAAAAAGGGACCAAGATCCCGCAATCTATGCTTCGACTTGTGCTTCGCCTTCGACAGCCTGTCGAAGTCCCAAAATAGGTCAATCATGACCAATGATTCTCAAAACTTGGTCAAGGTCCAATAGATTACTAAACCTCTATACCAATATAGAAACACGACAAGTGGACACTAATATCCCTTTAATCTCATTTTAACCTATCGAAAAGAGAGAGGGAGAAAGAGTATGATGTACCTTTTTACGAAGTTTGTCCTCACTGCTTCCAATATGTGAGCTTGATATTCAAACCCCCCGACACAACTCAATACTTGCAATGGGAAATAAAGAGAAACCAATATCTCTTACTCTAGTTGATTAGGAAAAACAAATTCATCTACGAAGATATAAAGAAACAATAGATAAGCATATGAAAGAATACACAAGCTTGAAGGAAATATGCAAAGTATATTCAATGAGAACCAAAACTAGAATACTTATGAACCATGATTGATGCTATAAAAACCTCTCCAAGCTCTCCTTTTCCAACCCCTTGAACGAATATACCAAGATCAAAATGATGATTCTTTGACTAATTACTTCCCCCTTCATCTTGGAAATGCCTTCAATATATAGGCTTGAGAGGCTCAAAAACCATGAGAAAATGAAGGATATGGTTGAGGATATGGATCCTTTAGGTTTGGATCATATCCTAAGGTGAATCCATAACATGAGGGTTGAACATAAACAACCCCATGTTGAGAGAGTTGGCCCATAGAATAAGGTGGAGGATCCCCCTTTTCCATCAACAAGAATGGAGCTCCCCCAAAGTGAGCGACAGGGTTCCATCCTAACAATGAAACTCCTCTAACATGGAAAAGGGGGTGCCATGTCCCTCCCTCATCATGGCCAAGGGGGTGCCACCCTTCATAAATTCCCCAAAAGGTCATTTTTTCCAGGAAAAAGGTGTGTTTTGACCTTGAAATGATGGGTTTATTCATCCAATATGACTTAGGGGTCATGGACAACTATTTTGATGGTTTCAAGGGGTGGAAACACCTAACAAAGTGAATGCAACACTTGGGAAGGTGCATATGACACTTGCGATAGTGAACACAACACTTACCGAGGTGCATACATCACTTTGCAACACTTGTGACACTTGCAACACTTAGGGTGCGAAACACAAATGTGACAATTTGGTGTGTAACAAATGCCCCTAAAGTGTAAGGTCAGAAGATAAACTGATGGTGGAAATAGTTTACAAATTATTCAATGCAAGGGTGTTGGAGTGGGAGAACCTAGAAGAAGATGCAAACAATCATCAAACAATATTAATATATGTTCCATTTCCGAGGCAGACATACCTATGCTCGGAATACAAGATGAATTAAAGAACTACCTCCGACTAATACACTGTGGATCCATAAAAATAATGACTAATAATATAGCCACCAAAGATACAATGTGGATCCATACCTCCATGAAATGAACTGATTGCAGCCACGAAAAATACACAATGGATCTATGATATGAAAAAACATATCCACAAATCAATATAATGTGGATCTACGTGACAATATATATATTTGTAAGATTGTCAGCACGATGATTGTACTAAAATGTTTTACATGCTCAAATGATCTCCATCGCAGCCTGGGAAAAACACATAACATAGTGAGTGCCCAACCCAGGGTCTTCGTCCCAATCCCAATACACAACTAATCTAGCCATGTGAATAGATGATTTGATGTCGAACATGGTAGAAACCACTTGATTACTGGTCATTGAGGTAAAACATTAACAAGTGGGAGGGAAATCACCAATGATGACAATGAATCCCTTTATGTCTCTTCCAATCCTTTGCACATTTAGGATGCTCAAATATATAAGCAAAATAAATTTCTAGGCTAAATAATTTGAATTTCACTACTGTTCTATAATTTTGGATATGATTACATCAAAATATAACAACTTGTAAACTACTTGCTAAAAATATCAAAATTTCCTTGACCATATTAATGCATACAACATTCTTTAACAAAAAGAGTTCTCCAAAATATTTTCAAATTGAAACTAATATGAATCATCCTAAAAAATATGGAGACAAATATTGGAGTGATTTGAGCGCTGACAAATCTCCTTGTCCTCTTTGTGTAGCGAGCTGTTGTAGCACACTGTGTAACTGCAACCTACAACAATTGTGTAGTGAGATTTACAAAGCGTGAATGTTTTCTTCAACAAAATACATTTAGGAAGTGGCTGCAATACTTCTGAAGGATCCACATCACTTCTATATCATTTACCCATCATTTCCCAATGTACTTCAACCTCCTATGTACCTACAACACTTGCGTAGCATGATATTGCTACGCAAGTTCTGTACAGTGCAGTTTTCCAGTCAAAATAAAAAAAAATTGATCATTTGTGATTCTTCAAAAAGAAAAATTATGAAGACGTGAGACCTATAACTCAACAACCTCTGCAAGTATTTCTAAATTCCCTCTAGCTTCATCATCAACCTTCATCCTCAGCTTGAGAGAACTATTTTCCTTTCTTAATGACATATTTTTCCTTTTCAAATTGCCCACTTTCCTAAACAAAGTGCATTCCTTCTCAATTTTGACTGAGCATTTGTGAGGGTTACACAAGCATTGCTGATGGCTGGCCGACACTCCTTAAAGTGTCTCTGAAACCTTATATATGATACTCTTTTACTCTCCTTGATCCAAATGATTAGGTATTGAGCCTCCTTGAGTTTCTTATGTATCCACTTGATGGTTTTTTCACTCTCTCTAGGTGAAGTATAAGTCTTCTCAACTGGTGCAGGATGGCCTTGTGCTAGTGTTTCCTTTGCAAGATTGTAATTAGAGGTTATCTTTTTGGTTGAGGATCTTGTTAAGGGGGGTTTAGGTTTAATCAAATCCATAGTATTAATATTTTTCCTGCTTTCGTTCTCTTTAGAGGCTTCTGGAATATTTAAGGATGATTCCTTCTTTGAACCTATTTCATCTTGTGGAGTTTGAATATCAAAAACCTTCTCAGCCAATTTTCTTTTCATTTCCCCGTTATCATGAAAAATATGAGTTGTGACATGTTGAGCTTCCTTAATCTGGTTTTGTAGCTCCTTGACTACTTGGTATTTCTCTTTTGGCTGCACTTGATCTTCATCCATTCCTTGAGACAAATGATCAAAATATTATGTATGCAGGGAAGGTACATGAAATCTCTTGGCAACTGACCTTGTAATTGGGCCACTGAATCTTGGTGTTTCCTCCACCTCATCAGCAAAATGTATCCTTATACCTTTGTTTTTAGCTGGCTGGCTTGGTGAAGAATAATCAATCTCCTTACCTTTCCCCGTGCCCTATTCTGCAGACCCTTTGTCTTTCCCACTTGAGACTCTAGAGGCCACTTTCTTGGCAGATGAGGGGGTTTCTCCTTTGGGATCTAGAGAAATGTTAGCTGAGGTAAAAAAGAATCCCAGTCTCTGTTTGATTTCTTGAGTTCTTCCACCACTAACAACTTGAGAAAGGAGAAATGAAAAAAAATGGACTTAAGCTGATCAACCCTAGCTTGTACCATGTCTGCCATTTTTCCTAAACTTTTCTACAAGTAGAAAGGTAAATTCAAGGGGTTCTTCCTTGTGAAATCTATAAGAAGTCTTATGTGGTAAATGTATAGCCTATCAAATATTACCTCACAAGTGAAATAATGTTGGACCACTCTTAACAACCTTTCATAATGCTCCAGTATGCATTCTCTTGGAATAGTGGTGCCGAACCTCTTCTTTCTGTACTTAGGTTTCAGGAAATCAATATAGAATGCTGGATCAAGAGGCATTCCTTTGAACCACTTCTCCCTCTAGAATTGAATTTTTGTTGCAGCAACCATTGTGTCCTCTGATACCTGGAAGGTAATGTCATCAACCCTTATCTGGAAAACATTGAAATTTAGGGCGAACTCATTTGTCACCTGCGCATTATATCCTTTAACAAAACCTCATGCAACCAACTTTCTCAAATGAAACCCTAAATGTAGGATCATAATTCACCAACTCCAAGCTCCGTGGCTCACACCTCACTATTGATTTTTCACTATGTAGGGATCAATTATGAGGTTTATTTCATTTGATCATTTACTTGAACCATAAACAAATGCAACTACACAATTTACAAGTGCTGCAATAACCAAGATCACAAGAAGAAGTACCATGCACAAGAACACAAGAAATATCATGGGAAACCCTTCTACTCAAGGGAAGAAAACCCAACAATCCTTTGCTATATTCTCAAGAGAAGATCCCCCAACCATAAAACCCCAATTCACATAAGAGGGTTCTTCTACAACCTTGAAACTTGCGCCCAAGAGAGGTGCACACTTCATCCCTAGAAGATGTACTTGATGAAATTTCCAAATGACTTGTGACTTGTGTGTTTCCTCAATGGGGAAATCACCTTTATTTATACTAGACTGACACAACAAAAGTGGTATCTATTGGAACAACATGGCCAACCTCAAAAAATCATAAAATAATTAATTATTACAATAAACATTAATTATCTTTCACATATGGTGGGGCCGACTTGTACCATTTACATCACAATTAGGGTTACATGTAAATCTTACAATTAGACAATATAGCAAGGGATCCACACATCCACTAGTGCTTAGCCACTAGGGACACACCCACCTGTGCTCAACCACATGGGCATCCTACTCAACATAATCATCTAGAGTACCACATCGTCTCATTTCTCACACAGAGGAGAATGACACACCCATCTCATGGGCACACCCAACACATGGGCTCTCTCACAGGTCGACTCAGCTTAGTCTCAGAGGAGAATGTGTCTTTGAGGATGTCTCATGAAGCTGCAATCATTAACACTCCCTCTCAGCTAGGGAGGCATTCTCGACCAGGCCAAGTCTCTCATGAAAGTAATCGAACTTCATCTTGGAAAGAAGTTTGGTGAAGATATATGCAATCTGCTCATGTGTAGGAAGGTACTGCACATGTACTACTTTCCTCTGCACCATGTCTATGATATAATGATATTTATCTCAATGTGTTTCGATTTATCATGAAACACATGATTCTAAAAGATCTTCACACAACTCTGGTCATCACAATGAATAATGGTAGGATCCATATTATGATCAAATAAATCTGTCAGGAGCTTGTGAAGCCACACTACTTTGTGGACTGCCACACTCAACGCTATATACTCTGCTTCTTCGATACTCAAGGCTACATAGATCTGTTTCCTACTGCACCAAGAAAACATGGCATACCCCAAGGTAAAACTACAACCGAATTTCCTCTTCCGGTCCACTGCACTCCCTTCCCAATCTGCATCAGCATATCCTTGCAAACTCATGTTTACATTGGAGGCATATCTCAGGCCATATACAATTGTGTCTTGTAGATATATCAATACATGCTTTGTTTCTATCTAGTGAGTCTGTCTCGACTGGCTCATGAACTGACTAAGTACATTCACTGCATAACATATATCAAGTATGGTGTTAACCAGATACATCAATGATCCAATCAGCTGTCGGTATAAATGTGGATCAATCTCTCCTGAATTTGTAGAAGCATTGTTCATTTTCTTCAAATCCATCACCATTGGTGTAGGCATGGATTTGCAGTTTGTCATACCAAAATTCTTCAATGTCTCCAATGTATATTTTCCTTGACTTAGGAAAATCTCATCAGTCCTCTGCCATACTTCTATTCCCAAGAAGTAGTTCATCATACCCAGATCCTTCATCTCGAATTCAGAAGTCAATGCTCACTTGCATTCAACAATAAGCCTTTCTGAATTGGTGAGGAATAATTCATCCACATACAGAACCAATATCAGGCACTCATCACCAACAATGTGATAATATAGGTTTGGATCAACAACACTTTTGTTGAAGCCCAAACTCATCAAGAATCCATCCATCTTCTCGTACCAAGCATGACGTGTCTGCTTTAGTCCATATAGGGATTTATTCAACCTGTACACATGATATTTATCTTTTTTCATCACAAATCCTTCTGGCTGCTCGATGTAAAATTCTTCCTCAATCTCACCATTGAGAAATGCTATCTCCACATCCATCTGATGTAGTTTCTAACTCATGGATGCAACTAGTGCAATGATAGTATGGATGGATGTGTATCAGGCTACTGGAGCAAATGTATCCTCATAATAAATTCCCTCCACCTGCGAGAATCCTCTAGCTACAAATCTCACTTTGTATTTCTTGACACTTCCATCAACTGCATGCTTGATTTTATAGATCCACTTGGAGGTTACTGCAGACTTCCCTTATGGTCTCATAACAATATCCCACATATCATTCTTCAATATGGACTAATACTCTTCTTCCATGGCATATTTCCATACCTACTGACCTAATGCTTCTCCATGACAATAAGGCTCAATATCAATGATGTGGCTCATGGCTGAAAAGTAGCTTGAAAATCTCTTTGGTCTCTTTCTCTCTCGAAATGTGCCTTGAGGAGTTGGATTTCCCTTTACCTCCTGCAGAGTTTGTCGAGCCCAGAAAATTATTTTATGGCCTATTGTAATGTCTCTGCGAACATCAACTAGAGCAACTGGATCAACTGGAACACCTGGATCGACTGGAATAATGGATGTCTCCCTCTGAATGTTTGAAGGGGGAGAGGATACTAACTCACTATCAATCTCCATATGATATTCTCTGGATCTTCGAAAGGATATCTCCTCCTCAAAGATGACATCTCTACTCACCTCAATCTATCTCTGACCAGGGATGTAGATTCAACATGCCTTCGAAGATTCACTGTATCCAAAAAATGTACCCTTTTTGCCTGAAGGGTCTAGCTTAGACCTCTTCTCTTTGGGTACATGAAAGTATAATGGACACCCAAATATCCTAAAGTTTCCAATCCCAGGCTTCTCTCTGGTGAAGGCTTCTTCAAGATTTATGTTCTTCAAAATTTGGAGAGGACTCCTGTTTTGAACATATACTGTTGTCATGCATTCTTATTCCCACATAATCATAGGTAGTCTCTGATCATGTATCATTTCTTTGTTTGCCTCAATGATGGTTCTGTTACTCCTCTCCACAACCCCATTTTGATGAGGGTTGTAAGGAACTGTGTACTCCCTCTAGATCCCTACTTCAATACATAAGTTGCTGAAATCCTTGGAGGTGTATTCTCCTCCATTATTTGATCTTAGTACCTTGATCTTTCTTCTGGTCAAGTTCTCAACCTGAGATTTGAATTCTTGAAATATTGCAAGGACTCCATCCTTGGCCTTCAGGAAATAAATCCAATATTTACGAGAGTGATCATCTATGAAGAGTACATAGTACAAATATCCATTCAGGGAGGCAACAATCATTGGTCCACACACATCTGAATGTATCAAGTCCAATATTTCCTTGGATCTGTTGTCACTACTCAAGAAGGATCCCTTGAAATTTTTTCCAAGGGCACAACCTCTGCAAACACATTTATGTTAAATATGTATCTTTGGAAGGCCTGTTACCATTTTCCCTAGAGCTAGAAGGGATCTATAATGAATGTGAGCAAGTCTCCTATGCCATAGATCAATCAAGCTGATAGTATCATGTAATAGGTCTTGGACTGGTCGGATAGTCAACTTGTATAACACCAATTACTTTGGAAAAAATTATATGTGAGTCCTTGTACCATGCAAGAACTTTTCCTTCAGAAAAGGTAACCTTGTAGCCTTTGTCTTCTAAGGTAGAAATGGAGACAAGGTTCCTTTTCATCCCAGGTACATATAGTACCTCACTTAACTAAAGAGGTATGTTAGAATCTAGTTGGAATGTAGAAGTTCCAACCCCTTTCACATTATATCTGGCATTGTCTCCAAGTAAAACATGTAGATTGGTCTCTTTCTCAACAAGATCTGTCAGATGATATCTATATCCGGTCATGTGCCTAGAGGCACCACTGTCAATTAACCAAATATCATTATTGGTAGGAATCATACTTGAGAGTGATGAAATGAAAAAGAAGGATTTTTCTTTGATGTATTCATGTCTCTAAAGTCTTGTCTCCCAGGAACTAAATTTGCTTGATTCACCAAGCTTATCTTCCATCATAGTTTTGTTCATCATGTTTTCAGATTCTTCACAAACCCTTACCAACTGGAATAGGAAACCTAATGGCTAGGCTAGGCTAGAAATATTAGTTTTTTTTGGAATTATCACTGCCAAAAATAATCCTTGAAAATTAGAAGAACACTAGTGAGCTGAAAAACTCCTTCAATAAACTGCAAAAACCCTAAATCTAAATTTTCTGCAGAAAATTGTGAAACCCTAGGGCCAAAAATCCAAAAATATTGAAATTGAAATCTGAGAGTTGCTGGAGGTGAGGTGAGGGAGGCCATACATCCCTATGCAATTTTTATCCCCAAAGTTTCAGTATTAAGTGCTGGAACACCCAAAAGGGAGAGGGTCATACAGATTTCTGGAAACCCTAGGAGGGCCATACGGTTATGCAGAAAAGAGGACAAATTGATTTGAAGGATTTTGCAATGGCTTCTTCAAGACCTATGCTTTGAAACCATGTTATTTTTTCACTATTTATGGCTCAAGTATGAGGTTTATTTCATTTTATCATTTACTTGAACCATAAACAAATGCAACTACAGAATTTACAAGTGTTACAATAACCAAGATCACAAGAAGAAGTACCATGCAAAAGAACAGAATAAATATCATGGGAAACCCTTCTATCCTTTTATATATTCTCAAGAGAAGATCCCCCAACCATAAAATCCTAATGCACACAAGAGGGTGCTTCTACAACCTTGAAACTTGCACCCAAGAGAGGTGCACACTTCATCCCTAGAAGATGTACTTGCTGGAATTTCCAAATGATTTGTGACTTGTGTGTTTCCTCAATGGGGAAATCACCTTTATTTATACTAGACTGGACACAACAAAAGTGGTTTCTCTTGGCACAACAAGGCCGTCCTCAATAAATCAGAAAATGATTAATTATTACAATAAACTTTAATTATCTTTCACATATGGTGGGGCTGACCTGTACCATTTACATCACAATTAGGGCTACAAGAAAATATTACACTTATAAAATATAACAAGAGATCCACACATCCTCTAGTGCTCAACCAATAGTGACACATCCACCTGTGCTCAACCATAGGGACATCCTACTCAACAAAATCATTTGGAGTACCACATCGTCTCATCTCTCACACATAGGAGAATGAGACACCCATCACATGGGCATCCTCACCCCACACACGGGCACACATCATCTCATCTCAGTCCAGATAGGAATGAGACACCCATATCATGGGCACACCCAACACATGGGCTCTCTCACAGGTCGGCTCAACTTAGTCTCAGAGGAGAACATGTCCTGGATGATGTCTCATGAAGTTGCAATCATTACCACTTACCACACTGCCTCCTTTGTTGTATTTATTTTTTCCTTGAGTGGCCATGCTGCAGATGTAGGCTAAAACAAAGACTAGTAAAGACAAAAAGATTCAAATGCTCAAAATCATACATGGCACTTTACTCATCGAATGACAGGGTTAGGGTTTGTTCAAATGTGTCAATGAACTCAACAATACGATGAGAAAGTCTTTGGATTGGATTTATGTAGGCACATATTTTTTGACAAACACAAAACATACCTCTTGAATATTTGTGCAATGAAATTTGGGAAGACAGAGGATGCGTAGCATGCGTAGAGGATGTGTAGCGTGCAATTATGTGTGGAGTTTGCGTAGCAGACGGACATGTTTTGCGTAGCGAGTGGAAAAATTGAATTTCCTACAAACAAGAGACCTGATCGAAGGTAGAGGGTTATTTTTCAATGAAAATGGGATTGAGAGACATGCATATTCCAAGCAAATAATGGTTTGAAGTATGATTAGACCGTTTTAGGGTGATATGACAATTAGTGTAGCACCAAGGAGTTTGTGCATCGCAGGTACTTTTTGTAGGTCAATTACCACACATATTTGAAAAGACAAAAAATATGCCAAGCAAATTTTTTATGACTCTTTTTCTTTCATAATGTGTCATCATGTCCCATGACATCCCTGCTAAATCATTCTACCTAGAATTAGACTTGACTCATTTTATGACATGCCATTTTTATGGTTCATAGAAATAATGACCCATTGGCTTTGAAAAAACTCATGAGACACTACTCCTTAGAAGACACACACAACCAAAATGACTCAATTTGGAATGCATTGGTTTTCCCAATACCAAGGCATGACTTTGCAAACTCTTGACAAACCTCTAACTCTACCCTAAAAATAATGATACGAACAAAACTAACATAGGAAAGTGATGTGAGATGGTGGATAAAATGAGTATGGACTGACACAGGAAATGGAAACTAGTAATACTATAGATGGATGGTTTGAAGTGAAACTTCCCTTGAACATTATGAAGCACAACAATTGACTTGGCAACATTGACTCAACAAGTACCAAGAACATAATGTGACGACAATAAGAACACTCTTTGACTAGAATAAAAAAGTATAATGACACATGGAATTTGTATGACTCAAAGACAAGAAAATTACCCAACTATAAGATGAGATGAAAACATGTGCCATGTTCAAGGGCGACAATAACTGCCATAAAGGATTCCAAAAAACTTGACACACTTCCTTCAATTCCCCCCCCCATCTAGATAGATGAGTACCTCTTTCTTTTTTAACAAGCTTGAGGAGGGTAACAAATGCTCGATATAGCTCATCCTTCAGATGAGTCCCTCAACATATGTTTAATGAACCTGAGGAAGGAGGGGTTTGGTCCCATATGGGTCTTGGAGATTGGACTCACATAGGTCCTTTGATTCATAATTTTATGTGCCAAAAGAAGGTAAACTCAATGGTTTTTCATGTTTAGAGAGTCTGAAAAGAACTTAAAGATGACTCCATGGATGACTCTTTCATAAATTTAGTCTCCCAAGCCCGAAAAAAGTATAAAACAATACAGGGGATAACTCTTCTAATCATGCTTGATTAGAGTGTTCATTTTTCATAACTAGTCTCGTGAGGCTGAAAAAGAGATAAAATACCACTCGAAAGACGCCCTTTCAAACCTTTTAATGAGTGTGAAAGGAAGGAAGCTCACTCAACAATCTTTTCATGTTTAGGGAGTCTGAAAAGAGATTAAAGGAAACTCCAAAAAGTTTTTTTTTATATAGATTTTACGAGTCAAAAAAAGAGATAAAATTATACTCAGTAACACATTCTCATATTTTAACGAGCACAAGAAAGAAACAAAGGCTAATCTCATTCTAGAAAACACTACTACATTACGATGGGAACAAACCTCGAACAAGGATCACTCCCGGCAATGTGTCTCTCTAGAGGTATTTTCCCCTTAGATTGCATGATAGAAGCTAGTGAAGTCACTCCTCCATGATGTCCATAGGTTGGATACCTGCCTCCCAAGTGTCATTACCTTCGACAAATCTTATTCTTTCCTCATTTGGGCATCTAGTTACTAATGGGAACTTTTTCACTAGGTAGAGGAAAAGAAGTTTCAAGTACTCGATCCAAAGTAAGACTTGATTCGGATGGAGGGGGGTCTGTTTCATTTTTTTACAATCTTGACAAAGATGATGAACTATTCTCATTAACGTCTATTTCATTTTTAAATGAGCTTGGCACAGGAAAAGAACTATGCTCGTCAAGACCATGTACTACCAAAGGATTAGATAATTCTAAGTATTGTCACACCTAAGTCAAAATCATATTTAACGTGGAAATTTGGGTGGTGGGAGGAGCAGGAAAAGGAAAAAAACCCATGAGCAAGGAATCCTTAAGGAGACCTACTCCTACACTCTCAAAACTATTCTATCCTAGAAAAGGGACATTATTCACTGCAACATTTTGGATATATGGAGTTGTATAATCAAGTTGGTCAACATTGATATTTTTTTCTTGATGGGGAAATTGTAAGATATGAAACACCGATGATGTGACGACAATCATTGCATAAAACCAACTATGACCAAGTAACAAATTATAATCCAAGGGTGCATCAACCACTTCGATATTGATTGAAACAATTTTACCCTTTAATGTCACAATGAAATATTGAAAGAGTCTGTGAGGTTGGAAACCACGTCCATCAAATGCTTTCAGGGTGGTAGTGGACTTCCCAAGTGTAGGAGAACCAAGGGATATCAAACAAGGAAAATACATGACACAAGTGGACGCTCCCTCATCCAAAACAATATGATGGATGTTTTTTTACCAACCAAAACTTGAATTTTGAATGCCAAGTGGTGGGAGAGACTCTCCTTAAAATAATCTAGATTAAATGTAATTAGATTCAACTCCTCAGGATCCATGGATCCGATGGCTGACAACAAAGTTCTACGTTGACTTGGACAATGCTGTAGAACTTCGAGGGATGACATAGCACAAGGCTCTTGTGCCAAATATTCAACAATTTTGTGTTTTTGGGGATCGTGGGCATTTGGATTAAATGTCTTCTTTCGAATTACGCTCTGGGTGGGCACAACGTTGCGTCAAAAATTGGCTTCTCAATCTAAATAGGTGTTAGGCGAAAATATTGTCATTTAATTCCATTGTAGTACTTGCCCAACTATTTAATTTGTTAATTCGAGGTTTGCAGGCTTACGAAGCACACACACTATATATGCAAGACTGAAGTGGAAGTAATCTAATCTAAATTTCTGAAATGAAATTAATCTAGGAATGCATCGAAAGACTAACTAAGAAAGCAGGAAATTGCATAAGGGAAAAACAATACAACATGTGAAGAGTTGAACGACAAAATACATATGTGAGCTCACACAATATATCAATATCAAATTATATTACAAGAGTCAAATGACAAAGCATGAAATAATAACAAAGCTAAGAATCCCCTTTTAAGACTTTAAGCTGATCTAAGTCTAATATCTCATCTCTAACTCCAACTTCCAAAATTATCCATTACATGATGTCTCACCCCCTTATGAATTATATCCATCATGAAGAGAGAGCACTCTCTTATATACATGAAAGTATTGAAGAGTGTCATAATTATAGATCCACTATTCTCTCAACTTATTCCTTCAAATCCTCCACTCATATCTTGGATAAGATATCCTATCAAAATCTCCATGATCTTCCCCTTTGAATGATTGTCCCAAATATTCTTCAAATCTTCAAAGCTTGAATATGAAATTCGAATTTGAGGCTGGGTGGTAATATTTGACTTTGTTGAAATCTTCACATATGCCTGTACACATCATCAAACTCATCCAACCTTGATATATAATGAATATATGTCATTTTTCTAAGATTTAATCATAAATTCACTTATAATACTAAAATGAATATAATGGAAAATAATAAGGAGAAACCCAAGTATCATTATGGAAATGGTACGATGGAAGGTTAATGGGATGATGAAATGTAAGGAATAGTGAAGGAAAAAGAGGATATAAATGTGACATTTATGAGGCCCAACAATAGGATTGGAAGAAGGAGGAGGAGTGGATGTGGAGGGATTATCGACAACCTTTCATTTAGTCTAATCACTTGGATGAGTGTCATAATTATTTTCTCAAGTTGTTACATTAACTTCCTTAAACATGTACACCTTAGAGGCACTTGTGGAAGCATCCCCATGGTGGGAATGACCTGTGTTTCCCCCTTGCGGAGGGGCAGGATTTTGCACAACCAAATGTTACCATTGAATTGGTTGGGAGGTATCCTTCAAAAATTTAGTGACAACCTCATGATGAGGTAAGTATTTCATGTAGTGGTCTTCCTCACAGAGCATGCAAGGAGACTTAACCTTCCTAGTTAGTTGAGTATCAACAGTCTTAGGATTATCGTGCTCATTAGAAGATTTCTTGGATTTTCCCTTCCTTTTCTTCTTACCTCCTGGTTGCTGAGATGAAGTGTATTGGACCGCATTCACCTCGGAGGTTTGAGCAGGAGCGGAAGTAGTTGTGGTGTTTGAAACAAAACTAGGTTCTGGAGAAAGTATTGATGGATCGTTCGACAGATGAGAATCGGGAGGGATCAGATCGTAAAGTCTGTCAAACTATGAATAAACCAAGTCCAAATATTGTGCATGGATGATATCCTTCTCTTTAGTAACAAAATTTCCCATAGAAACATCGCGAGCGATGGGAGGTAAGAGAAAATTTGTAAACCAATCCTCGAGGAGTTGGTCCAGAATTGGAGCCTTAATCAACCATCTTGACCGTCTCCACTCATGAATATGATCAGAAATTTAGGTGGAAGAGGATTTCCAGAGTGAGGTAAAAAGATCTGTACCAGTCTCATACCGTATATGCAACTGAAAATGTGTCAGGAAAACCATGGCAAGAGCATTAAAGTCGACAAATGAGTTATGTGGGAGCTCGATATACCATTTTGTTGTTTCACCTGTAAGGTTTCTCTAAAAAAGTCTAAGATGGGTGGAATCGTCCATAAAAGAGTTGGAAGAACACCATAAACATAAATTTTTAATATGATTATTAGGATCTTCCCTAGGTTTTCCATCAAATTTTAGGATGTCAAATGGTAATTTGGCAGGGATGGCGAGCCAAAATGGGGCATGTTGAATGGGATCATTTGTTAAACTTGACAAATATGGTATATCTAATGTAGCCAAGAATAGAAGATGTTGGTTATCCTATGGATACTGGTGATAAACATATTATGCGGGAACACCAGCAGGACCATATCCAAGTTGTTGTGAGATGACAAAACTAGATGGTCCTCCCATATATGGTGGTTTTGCCGGGTTGTCCACCCATGTAAGGTGGTTGTCCTGATTTTCCACCCATGTATTGTGATGGACCTCCTACATAATGAGATTGAACTCATACCCCCCCCCCCCATGTATTTTGGTTGAAGGGATTGCTGCATTGGAATCGTTGGGTTTACAGATTGATAGGACAAAGTTCCTTGCGAAGGAATGCTCACCGGATTAGGCTAAGCCCACAAAGGATTCAAAACTTTTGGATATGGAAGTCCAGGATACAAGCTAGTGGTGGTAGGGATAGAAGGACTTGGAGGAGTGGATTTCCCCCATTCTTGTTTATGTTGAAACCATGTAGGTTTCCCCCCAGTAAAAAGTTACCCCGCAACTAAAGGTTTCCCCCTAGCTGAAGGTTGGCCTCCCATTGAAGATTGACCTCCAATGTAGGGTGTACTAATTTGTGATGTATGAGATGGAGGATGAGTTACTTGTGTAACCATGGTTGTGTGAATGAATTTACTGCTAGCCATATGACCGATGGAATGACCAATTAAGGCACTTGGTGTGTGCATATGGGGAAAAAGTGAAGTAGGAATATTACCTTACTCATGTGCAAAAGGAGATGTATGTGCATGTGGTTGTGTCAGGGTTACTTTGATCATTGATGTTTCTGGTAAAGTAGAAGCACCAACAGTAACAACTACATGATTTGTGGGAAAATATGAGTTCCCAAGTCTTTCAGGAAAACCAAAAGATGATGGGTTCATGCCAAAAGATTGTGTAGTTGAGGAACTGGGTGGTAATAGACAAGAAGAATAATAAGCACCATATCTCGTAGATGGTGGATAAATGAGTGGTAGGACAAATGGATCAGTAAAAAAAGGATTCACGAAAGATGCAAGGCTTTCTACGAAGGTTGTGACCAGTTCTTCAATGTGTTGGCCACTTCCAGGAGTGACACTCTCGGTTTCAGAAGTGTGATCGATGATCATTCCTTCATAAGAAAGATTGTGTTGAAGTCCTTGAACGTCAGGTTCCATACCTTGTATATTTTGAAATATCTAATCCTAAGGCCAACTATGAAAGTCAAAGAAACACACTCCTATGAAAACTAAAAGAAATCAACCAAGAAATAATATGCTCAAGGATATTTTGAAGACGTGATATCAAGCTGCTGGTGTAGAAGTGAGAAGAAGTTACCTCAACCTCCATGTAACAACCCTTCTCGGTGAAATCAACCCTCTCTTTCATTGGATCACCCTCCAAGGGTACTAAGAGTGTGATACTATGTCTTCCCTAGGTACCATGGTAATCCCCACACAATCACCTCTATAGGTACCTAGGAAAGGCCAATAAGGTTACCAACTCAAAGTTAGACTCCGTGCGAGTACAATCGACAGTCGGGACTGAACATATGGGCTGGATATCAAAGTTCAAAGCTCTTTAAGAGAACTAAATACAAGTGGACCGATAGACTCCAGAGAAACCCGAATGGATTCATAGTTCATGAAGCACTAAGACCAACTAAAACCAGTGGTTTCTCAAGAAAAAACCCCAATATATGATTTGTCCACTACGAATCGTTAATATTTGGAGGGGTAATCACTACTGCTCTCCCACACGTGACCTCATGTTTATCCCTTGTGTGAGAGTGGGTTACCAGATATGCTTATACGAAAGTTGTATTTTTTCACTCTTTAGTGCTCTATAGTTTATTTGGTATTCTTGGACAATTTACTCACTTTTCCTAGTCCAAAGACCCTATTATTGTGCTACTGCTGGTGTGCTAAAACCAAAAAATGTTCTAGTTTATTTTATTAGCATGTGGTTGATCTTAATATATTTTAACTCAAAGGGTTCATGGAGATGAACTTGATGATGTGTATGAGACTCGACTCCAATAGAATGCAAAAGAATGAGATGCATTTCATTCTTTTCGATGAATTATATGTATGGGAAGGATAAGAGTTCTATTCTTCTTAACACAAGAAAACACTCAAAACAATGCAACTTTGAATTTCTGGGATCAAGATGATTCCAAACTACAAAGAAAATGTTTTTGAAAATCGAAGTGCACATGGAAAACTATCTCTTTTTCAAACACACACCAAAACAATTTTCCTAATGAATGAAAAAATTTCTTTGTTTGATTATCTATGCAAGGATATATGCAAACTTTTATGCTTCTTAACTTTCAAATGGAATGAAAGACATCTATGTTTGACACAAATAAGTACAAGGAAAAAATAACTCAAACCAAGCGCACTGAAAATGATGATAACTAAAAGAAAACAAGTAGGGGATAACTTGTTCAATCAAGAACTCAAAGATGCAAAAGAGAAAGAAGAAAAGCACTCATGAAAATCCCAAACAATGAGCAACAACAAACAATGTTCAAGACTAGGTTGTGCAAAAAAAGGGAGTCCTAATAATCCAAAAAGGTGAGATGTTTCAATGAAGAAAAAAAGGGTCAATACCAAGCAACCTTTGCAAACCCTAGTTAATGAAAATTCCTAAACAACCAAGCAATCTAAAACCTTTGCAAGATGAAAATCATACAAACTCAAAGGTAATATGAACCAAGGGATCCTGTTAACCCAAGGGAATCACAAATAGGAGAATATTGCAAACTCAAAGAGGAAATATAAATGAGTGATAATTGCCAAATTCTCAATCCAAACAAAGTCAAAGACAAACAGGGAGTCTCTGGAGAAAAATATCCTCAAAATATGACTGAGAAAAGGCACGAAGAAAGAGGCCAAAAATCCTGAAAGGGGAGATTGACACCCCTGTTCTCAAGGAGATAGAGCACCAGTTAGGGGAATGGCGCCCTATAGGAGGCTTTGGGGGAGCGCCAGTCAACTAATGGCACCCTCTAGCAGGCGTTTGGGGAGTTCCAATCAGGTATGTGGCGCCCTGGTGTGAACTGCAGGGAAGGGCCAATTTTCTGAAAATTCCAAAAAATGGTATTCAAAGGCTCAGACTCAGCAGAGACTCAATTAATGGCTTTGTGATCTCTTAAGTGAATAAGAGGGAAGGGGAAATAGATCAGAATCAATTAGGAAACAAGATCTAATGTTATGAAAAGGATTTAGATGATCCAAGGAAACACTAGTCAAATTCCTCCCCAGTGGAGTCTCCGATTTCTGTTATGGAATATTTCATTTGCAGACATATGAGACCTACCTTGGATTACTAGATCCCTATACCAAGAGAAAACCACTACAAGTGGACACTAACATCCCTTTAAACTCATTTTAATCAATCAAAAAGAGAGAGGGAGAAAGATCATGATGTACCTTTTTACGAAGTTTGTCCTCACTGCTTCTAATCATTGAGCTTGTTCTTCAAACCCCCCGACGCAACTTGATACCTACAATGGGAAGCAAAGAGAAACAACTATCTCCTACTCTATTTGATTAGGTAAAGCAAATTCATCTATGAAGATTAAAACAATAGTAGAAAATCATATGCAAGAATACACAAGCTTGAAGGAAATAGGCCAAGTATATTCAATGAGAAACAAAAAGAGAATACTTATAGACCATGATTGATGTTATAGCAACCTCTCCAATCTCTCCTCATCCAACCCCTTGCATAGATATACCGATATCAAAATGATGATACTATGACTGATTACTTCCCCCTTCACCTTGGAAATGCCTTCAATATATAGGCTTGAGAGGCAGGACCACCATGAGAAAATGGATGATATGGTTGAGGATATGTATCCTTGAGGTTTAGATCAGATACTAAGGTGAATACATAGCATGAGGGTCTAACATAACTAACCCCATCTTGAGAGAGCTGGCCCATAATATAAGGTGGAGGATCCCCCTTTTCCCTCAACAAGAATGGTGCTCCCCTAGAGTAAGAGATAAAGCACAATACTAACAGTGGATATACTCTAAAATGGAAAAGGGGGCACCATGGCCCTCCCCTAGCATGGCCAAGGGGGCGCCACCCTTCATAAATGCCCCCAAAAAGGTAGATTTTTCCAAGAAAAATGTGTGTTTTGACCTTGAAATGATGGGTTTCTTCCTCCAATATGGATTAGGGGTCATGGTCAACTGTTTTCATGGTGTAAAGGGGTGGAAACACCTAAAAAAGTGAATTTGACACTTGGGAAGGTGCATATGACACTTGCGATAGTGCATGCGACACTTATCGAGGTGCATATGTCTCTTTGTGACACTTGCGACAGTTAGGGTGCGAAACAAAAATGTGACATTTTGGTGTGTAATAGGGGTGAGTTCATAGTGCAAGGAGGTGAGGGGAAACCTTTCCATGGTATGATTATGTTGTGTGGATGGAAATAATTGTGGAAGGAAGTCATAGTATGGTTGCACCAATAGGTTTGAAGTGTCACACTCTAACATTATGGAGGATCTCCTTAACAAGATCGGTCGATGGAATAAGTAGTTAGGTAAGGATGAAAACTTGCCTTAGTCTTTTGAGTTGGATAAAGTGATAGATATGTGGATAGAAAATAGGATGCATGCTCACAGATTGGGTGCAACGGTTGGATTAGATATCTAACTAGTTTGAGACATGGGGGTTGACATTGAGGAGAGAGATGAAAGAGTTGGTTGAAGTATGGGCATGATAGAAAGATCACATGAGTTCAACACTTAGGAAAATTTTTGAATTTAAGTGGGAAACAATCAATTATAGCATGCATGGAAATACACAACAAAAACAAACAACAAGAAGGAAACAACATCACAACGAGAGACTACAATAGAGTTGGGTGAATTTCATCCTTGGAGTTGGGTGAAGTGACCATATTGACTCAAGAAATAGATCATACAGAGTTGGGTGTAGTACACTTTGGTTGGTTTATGGAAACTCGGGGTTTCCACTTCGTAGGGAAACTTGGGGTTTCCAATTCGAAAGGAAACTTGGGGTTTCCACTTTGAAATAATTTGGTGTTTCCAATAGACTTTGCAGTGTATGGAGGAATGAGTTTGAGAAAAGGCTTGGACGCAACAAACTTCTGTGGATGTTTCTGAGGGAAAAAAAATTGGATTGGAGGAGGATGTAAGGCTTGGGGCATCAAGTTCAGGTATGCACACTTTTACGACAGATAGAAACGAAAGGAATCAGGAAAGTAGGATGCTCAGTGCCTTTGAAGAAAATAAGTCTTCATATATGGGGAGAGTTAGGGTTCCCTGGGCGTGTGACTCACCAAGGGGTGACTCCACCCAAAATACCTTACGACACAAGTCAAATGATAGACAATTTGATGAAGGATTGAGGGAAATACTTGAGCGCTCCACTAAATGGACGAATCGGCTAAGGAATGAGGAGGGTGCACCTAGACAAGTTGGTTCCACTTGGATAAGCATCACACTTACCAAATGACTGGTCGGTGGAATGAATGGGGGCGTTGGGAAAGAGTTTAGTGGGTTGACCAGAAGACGAAAAAAGGTGTTTGGTGAGTTGGTTGGGCAAGTTTCCCGAATGTGCCCACATGAAGAGTCAACCCAACCTTGCGAAGGGGCATGACTTCATGAACCGATGGGTCATCTCACCCATGGGAATAGAGACATGATGATTGGAAAGGATCAGTGCCTGTTGGCACAGGGGCAGACCCAGGGTTCAACGCTTCAACAATGCACCAACAAAACCCTAACTATCGACCCTTTTGACAACACCTGCGAAGTAGATGAAGTCTCACCCGAGGTAGAGGTAGGGGTGGTTGCAAGACTCAGGTGTTTGCAACCTTAGCTGGGACATAGATATGTGATTCTAACACTTGGCAAACACTTTAGCATAGATCATTCATCAGTATTTAACCCTCATGGAACTCTACAGATGGTACAGAGCACCACAACATTCACTTAGATCTAGGTTAAGTTAGCACTTAGAAACAACAAAATAGTTCTATCACTCAACACTTTCATATATGTTAGATCTACATCCATACATCTAAGAAGCACAAAGCAAAGTAGATCTATCTAAGTATATCATAGAAAATCACATAGCATAATTATATCAAAGCACAACACATGGAAAGAGACAAACACATTAGGTCGAAGCACAGAGCACAACACACAGGTTTACCGTGGTTCACCCCCACCCTGGGGCTACGTCCACAAAGTATTCTTCTTTATTATCTTTGGTCAATCTGATTACAACACAGAGCTCAAACTTGTACTCTGCATAGGACAGGAGATCTGCGTGCACCTTGCCAAATCCTCCTTCCCCGAGTAGATCTAGCACAGAGCCTTCTTACAATCCCTGCACTCAACACTTACAACACTTGCACTCAGTTCTGCAAGTCGGTCACACAGTATACACAAAGCCTTTTCTAGCACTTAGCTTCTTTGCCTCTCTTACACTACCTAGCTACTTATTTATACTTTAAAAAATAGGCCTAAACATGGGTAAACCCATGGGTTGACATCCCATACCCATTACATTATCCCCAAAACCCAAAAAGGAACCAAGAAAGGGGTCTAGATTCCATGATCTCCGCTTCGCGTTGCGCTCTATCTTTGACAAGCTGTCGAAATTCCAAAAATGGTCAAATATGACCAAGTGTTTCCTCAAAACTTGGTCAAGGGCCAACAAGCCCCCAACACTCACCTGTGACTCGTCCCGAGTCACTTAGATTTAGGTAAATTTGCCTCAAAGGTCTCGAGCTTGGCTTGAGCTGCTTCAACTTGTCTCTGTGCTATGACTTCCTACTCAATGAACTCCTGAACAACCGCTTCGTTAATAGACCCTTCCATTTGATGCTCGACTGTAACAACTACTTGTTCTAGCAATGTTCCTTGGCCTTCAATTTCTTCAAACAATATATAGGCCTCCTCTTGGCTCGACTGGAGTTTCTGGGTGACTTCCATCACTCTGTTCTGTAGGGTAAGAACAAGTTGTTGGGTAGTTTTCTATTCCTAGGATCTCTTCATCCTCTCGATAGGTGACAAGAGCTTGAGCTGTGCCTGTACTGTATCTATGTGTTGCTTCACTTCCTAGAGTTGGGACTCCAATTTCTTCATCTCTGGGTCTTCAGATAGTTGCTCATATATCTACGCACTTTTGTTACTTAGTTGTTTGCATCTTGCAACAAGTTTTCTAATCCTCTCGACTGCACTCTGAGCATCCAATTTTCACTGGTCACGTACTTCTTGCGGAGTCTGTGGTATGGTCTGAAGCTCTAATTCCATGACCCTTTGTTGAAGCTGCTGAATAACTTCAACCAACTTCATCACTTGACGCTCTATGGGCTCTTCGACCTTTTTCTCTAAGCTGGTCACAGAGCGAAATGATCTGTTGACTGCTTCTTCAATTCCAATTTTCTTTGTGAGTAGCTGCTCTTTCTCTTTTTGGACCTTCGCTTGGTCTTCTTCAAATTTTTCTTGGAGAGCATTCTTCTCTTGTTGCATTGCTTGATGTTTCTCAATAATTTCTTCTTGTTCCTTCTTGAGGGCCTAGGTGGCTTGCGCTTTTTATTCCTGAGCAAGTCGAAGGCGTACTTTGATTGTATTAACAATCTTGTAGAGTTGGACCGATTCATCTCCTTCTTCTGTTGTTCCTTCTGGTAGAGGCGTAGTAGAGATTGATCAACTAGACTGGAGTGCTTGCTGTACTCCTTGGAGAATGATCTCAATCTGGCTATACATTTATTCCTTCTTCGCTTCCCGCTTCTCTATTATTTCCTTTGAAGCATCATTGACCGCTGCAACAATTAAATCAAAGTCATCCAACGTGAGGGAAATTCACATCTTAGTTAAAGGGGTTCTTGGTTTCTTTCTGGAGGAAGACTTCAGAGGTGAAACCTTCCTTTTCTTGAATGAGTCTGCTTCGTCCCTCAGTGGCGGTACTTTGACTTGCTGTCGCTCAGATTTTACACCTTTTTCGTCATCACCTTTGTTGTCTGGCATAATGGAAGTCATCCTTACCGATTTTCTATCTATATCCTGAACCTCTTTAGGCTTCTTTGTGTCCTTTGTCTTCTTTGTTCTACTAAGCCTAGGTGTATCTTGTGCAACTTCTGGGCTGTCGATGTCTGAAATTTTTGTGGGGTCTACTGAAACAAGGAGGTTCGTCGACCAGTCCTTGGTGATCTATTCTAGGGCTTCTTCTATCAACTTATAGTAGGACTGGAGCTATTCTTGGTGCTCATCAACATGTGGGGTGCAACGTCCCCCAGCCGTCATCCCACTGGTTGGGCAAACGCTACTGTGCGAAACACCATCATTCTCATACTTAATTAATAACATGCATTTAAATCAAATTAAACACATTTAACTAAGCATAGACCACAACAAAAAACAAGCATAGTCCCGCAAATGGAAATGACTAGACGCTAAAACACAACACGCTCAGGCGATTATCCAGGTGTCGAGTTCTACAAAAGACACAAATTGGCTCACGATTTTCTGGTTACAGGATGTGTGACAGGAAATTATGCAGAGGTCGAGGATGGAGGCCAAACACAAAGACGAGACACATAGGTCACACAGTTTAAACAACGAATGACAGAATGGAGAACGAACCCCCAACTCAGTTGACGCTTCAGCTTTTAACCACATGCACCCAGGTCAACACTTGTCTTCCTGGGGCTACATGTGTTCCCTTTTGCACACTTGGAGTTGCATGCGTTGCCTCTCCCAGGACTTAGAAACATGTTTATCACATAGCTTTTGGAATAATAATAAATTATTATTCCCAAGGACTCAAGCCCCCCAAGCTTATCCCCTGAGCTCAACACTTAGCCTCTATTTCCAACCTTTCATCCCCTTTCCCTTACCCACTCTGTGGAATCTTAGTCCCCCATCACTCATTCATCGTGGTCAGTCTACACGCAACGGTGTTTATATTTTTATTAATGTTCAACATGATTACATATACAAAAGCAGGCTCCTAGCCTTAACACTTAGGCTCTCTGTCCTAATAACACATAAGCCCACCAGCTTATACAAACTTGGCTCACCAGCCTATAAAACATAATTACAATTCATAATGCAAGATTTATACTTCATAGACCTGATTTACAATAGGGCTTGGCTTTGGGGACATTACAATCTCCTCCCCTTATTTTTGCACTGTCCTCAATGCAACTTTACACTGCATCTGCAAGCTTTTCAAAATTTTAAAAAAGATGCGGGTACTCTGCTCGCATAACATCTTCATGCTCCCATGTCACGTCCTTAGGACCGTACCAGGTCCACTGGACCTTTACAATCCCTATAGCTCGATTCCAGATCTATTTGTTTTTCCTGTCCAATATGCACATAGGATGCACTTGCAGGACACCTAGTTCCACCTAATCACATTCCAATCGATAACATGATTAGCATCTGGTATATATTTCTTAAGAAATGAAACATGAAACACATTATGTACAATCATGGATGCAGGTAATGCAAGCATATATGCAACTGGCCCAATCCTTTCCAAGATTTCAAATGGCCCACAAAATCTGGTTGCCAACTTGGTGCAACTTCCCAGCTTCAGGGAACTCTTGTTATCTTTTACTTTCAGGAAAACATGATCACCCACTTTGAACTCTCTGTGGGTTCTATTCTTGTTCGCATAACGTTTCTGCTGTCCTGGGAAACTTTCAAAATTTGCTTAGTTTTTATCATTTGGTCCTCCATCTCCTTAAGCAATTCTGGCCCAACTGCTGCTCTATCAGCTGGATTATCCCAGCTCACTGGAGTATTGCACTTTCTTCCATAAAGTGCTTCAAATGGGCTCATCTTCAATGATGCATGATACCCATTGTTGTAGTCTAATTCTACCAAGTGCAGGTAGTGTTCCCATCTTGATGGTTTGTTCATCACATACATTCCCAGTATGTCTTCTATTACTCTGTTCACCCTCTTTGTTTGTCCCTCAGACTCAGGATGATAAGCTGTACTAAAGTTCAAATTCCTTCCGAATCCTTTGAACAATCCTTTCCAGAAATTCGAGGTGAATTTTGGGTCTTTGTCAGACACAATTGTTTTAGGAATTCCGTGCAATCGTGCCACTTCCTTTATGAAAATATCAGCAACATCTGCTGCCTTGTGAGTAGTTTTCAGTGGAATAAAATGGGTATCTTTTGTAAGCTTGTCCACCACTACCATGATCGAATCATGCAGCTTGATTGTTCTGGGAAATCCTGTAATAAAATCCATTGTCACCACTTCCCACTTCCACTCAGGAATGGGTAAAGGTTGCAACAACCCTGCTGGGTGCCTATGCTCAGCTTTAACTTTATGGCACTCCATACATTTGGCGATGTATTCAGCGATATTTCTCTTCATACATGGCCAAAAGTAATGGCTCTTGACTATTGCTACTGTTTTCTGATATCCAGAGTGCCCTGCATAAGGCACATTATGCATCTCCTGCAAAATCATTTGTTTCAAGCACTGGACATTAGGTACACAAATTTTGTTCTTGTACAACAGTATTCCATCGGTTTCCAATTTATAAATTTCCATCTTCTGTGGCATCTTACCCTGTTGTAGCTTGGCTACCAATTCTCTGTACTGCAGATCTACATTTGCAACCTCCAGAATTCTACTTTTAATATTAGTCCAATACATGCTAATGGTTGTAGCATGTAATTCATGCACCCTCCTACTAAGTGCATCAACCACTTTATTCTCCTTTCCTTTGATATGATTTATCTCAAATTCGTTCTCACACATAAATTCGAGCCACCTACTTTGTCTAGCATTTAGGGTTGGTTGATCAAACAAATATTTCAGACCGTTGTGGTCTGTTTTGAGTTCAAACCTCCTTCCCATGAGGTAATACCTCGATTTCCTCAGAGCGTGAATGATTTTTGCCAACTCCAAATCATGAGTGGCATAATTCTTTTCGTGCTCTTTCAGCTTCCTGGACTCATAAAAAATTACAAATCCATTCTGACTAAGAACTCCTCCCAACCCTTCTTTACACGCATCTATGCACACCACAAAATCCACATTTGGATCTGCAATCCTCAATATTGGAGCGCTGGTTAGTAGCTACTTCAATCACTAGAAACTTTTCTCACACTCTTCAGTCCACATAAACTTTTTCTCCTTCCTTTGCAAGGAAGTGATAGGGTGAGCTATCTTTGAGAACCCTAGGATAAACCTTCTGTAATAGCCCACTAGACCCATAAAGGATCTAACTTCCACCACATTCCTTGGTGCTGACCATTCTCTGATGGCCTCAACCTTCTCAGGATCCATGATGATCCCTTCTTCTGAAATAATGTGCCCCAAGAAATGGATCTGCCTTTGATAAAATGAGCATTTGCTCAACTTGGCATACAACTGGTGTTCTCTCAACACTTGCAGCACCATCCTCAGGTGTTGTTCATGCTCTTCCTTTGACTTGGAATACACCAAAATGTCATCTAGGAAGACGATGACAAACTTGTCTAGATAGTCTCTGAATACTCCATTCATCAAGCTCATAAAAACAACGGGTGAATTTGACAATCCAAACGACACCGTTGTGAACTCGTAATGACCATACCTTGTTCTAAATGTGGTCTTGCTGATGTCTTCATCCTTTATTCTTACCTGGTGATATCCTGATCTGAGATCTATCTTCAAAAATATTTTCACACCTTTCAATTGATGGAAAAGATCATCGATCCTCAACAGAGGATACTTGTTCTTGACAGTTACTTTGTTCAATTGTCTGAAATCAATGCACAACCTCAACGTCCCATCCTTCTTCTTCACGAACAGGACCGGGGAACCCCAAGGTGACACGCTTGGGTGAATGTACCCCTTCTTTAGAATCTCTTCAAGCCACAATTGCAACTCTTTCAACTCTGGTGTACTCATTCTATAAGGAGCTTTTGACACTGGAGCTGCTTCAGGCATCAAATTTATAGAGAAATTGATATCTCTCTTCGGAGGTAGTCTGGGTACCTCCTGAAATACGTCTTCAAACTTTGTTAGTACCACATGGCCTCCAATATTTGAGACTTCATCTCTGGATGCTTCCTCCACATGAGCTTCAAATAATTGACATCCTTTTATGTAGCACTTTTTCAACTGCATTGCTGAGATTTCTCCAACAACCACAACTCTGGGAATTCCTTGGACTGTTTTCCGATTCCACTCCTCATCCAGGCATGTAAATTCCTTGTTACGATAGTCCAGGAGGGCATGGTACTGGTCCAACCAGTCCATCCCAATTAAACATTCATAAGAGCCTAAAGGCAGAATATTCAATTCAGCCTTCGTGCTCAATTCCTTCATGTCCACCAGACAAGACTTAACCAATTCAGTGGCTTTCCTCTTGGTTCCTGTAGCCAACTGCACTAACCAAGACTTTTCATGTTTGCTTCTTGATAAATGAAAAATTTCCACCACTCTAGGGTCTATATAACTATGGCTAGCCCCTGAATCAATTAAAATAATAAATGGTTGGTTGTTAATCATACCTTCCACTTATATCATGTGCGACTGAAATTCAACTTGCTTGTTGTCTAGGGTTGCATAGATCCTTGGCATTCTACTGCCCATGTCCTCCACTATTTTAGCTTGTTGAACATTATGGATAGCTCTTTCTTTGCCATTTTTATGGGGACAATCTCTGTACTTGTGGTTCTCTTTACATCCCCAACATTGAATGGGCGTCTATCTCAGCCTTTGTTCTCCCACTTCAGCCATTCTGGGCTCTCTAAATGATGGATTTCCTTGAGGACTATTTCTAAAAAAGGGAGGTTTGTTTCCCTTCTGCCTTTGTTCTTTCTTAAACTTCTTCTGGTCAGCCCAAGCCTTCCAAAAGGTAGGCTTTTCTCTTTGTTGTTCATATAAGCATTTCTCTCTTCTTATTGTTTCTTCCATAGTCTTAGGATCATCATACTGAATCTTATCCCCAATATGAGGTGGTAATCCACTCAGGTACTTCTGAATCTTGATAAAATCATCTTTGATGAACGAAACATACTTCAGTAATTCCAAAAACTTCCATTCATACTCATCAACGGTCTTGTTGTCTAGCTTGAGTTCAAAGAACTCTTTCATCTTTCTGTCATAATATCTTTTAGTTAAGTATTTCCTCTCGAAATACCTCTTGAATTCTTGCCATGTGATGTCCCTTTCCCTGATGTGCTGCATCTACACAAGTTGATCCCACCACATGGATGCCTTTCCCTTTAGTTGATACATCATAATCCTGCCCTTTGCATGAGAGGAATAATTATGCAGTTGAAAGTATTTCCTCATACCCAACAACCAAGTTTCAACATCTTCCTCCTTCTTATGTTCTCCATCAAACGTTGGAGGCTTGATCTTGTTCATTTCCCCTTTCAATTCATCCATCCCAGATCTCCTGTGATTTCTGGTAGGAGATGGGCTTGAACTACTATGTGCTTCCCTACTCAAATTCTTTGGGGAGCGATGACGATGTCTGCTGACACTCCTTGATCTTCTTTTCCTCTCAGGGGTCCTGTAACTCTCTGTCTTGCTTGTGTCACTCTCCTTTTTCAATTTCTTTTCTATTCTTTCTAGACTCTTCAACATCCTTAAGTTGAATTGACCCTGCCTATCCCTGACTTTCATGAGATTTCGGCTATCAACTTGACGAGCCTGGGCATCTTTCTGCAATCTTTCAATGATTTTCATCACATTCCCTTCCTTATCCAATTCTCTTCCGTGCCCATTGGAGTTCGATCCTTCGATTCCCAAGTTGACATCCCTTCCTTCTCTTTCGTTCTATGAATTGGAAGCAATCATCACCTCTTCCATTTATATACTCAGCGTTGATTCGCAGAGGTCCTGACACTCGTTGAACTCTGCACACACAACATGCAGTCAATCGAAGTTTGTCAGGCCTTAAACCCTTAATAAAACTACAACATTCATAAACCAATGCGAATAAGAAAACGTTTCGATTTCATGAATTTTTTGAGCTCTGTTTGTCTCTGCAATTTTCGATGATAGACCCCATTTTCTTAGTCTCCAACCCATGCATCCATGAGCCGTGATCAAACACTAAACTACTAGGTGCTACAAGGATCTCAAAATGAAACATCAGGTTTTGGGATTTTGGGGCTTTGGGTTTCGGTGTTTCGGTCTCGGAGGTTCTCACACTCGCTTCCCTCTCCAACTCCCAACTTCCAAAAATTTGATTTTTACCCTCTGGGCCCACAACATAGCTGTCTCCCACTAAGGCAGTGACACATGGTGTCCTTAAGAAGGTCCACCTCACTCCCAGCGATGTCTGGGGACCCCACTACTTTCACTTTTTGTTTCGGAGTTTCGGGCATCAGGAGTTCGTGCATCTACACATCTCGAACTTTCGTTTGCCGAAACTCTTAAATTACGATCTATTCATCTGCTTGATCCAACGGTCAAGTCCCTCTCCTACGATCTATGATGTAGATCATTTCAGGATTTTAGGGTTTCGGGTTTTTGGTAACCAGGAGTTCACGATGCAACAACTCCAAATCTCTTGTCACTTCAATCCCCAAATTTCGATACACGAGTTCTTGTACGAGATCCAATGATCCTCGATGATTTGGATCTAACGTTCCAGATCTTTTCAGAGTTTCGTGAACTGGGAGTTCACGATGTAGCGACTCCAAATCTCTTGTCCCTTCAATCCCCGAATTTTGATATGGAGATTCATGTATGAGATCAATGGCTGTGAGCCTCCCCTGATCCGATGGTCCAGATCTCTCCTATGATTACACCTATCAAAGCTCTTCAGCCCTAACTTCCTTGCTAGGTGGCTGGATCCGATGGCTCACGGGATTTCGACACTTCTTCCTAGAAGCGTTCCACTGTCCAATTCTACCCTTGTTAATCTCTTTCATGATTTGGGACTTGGAGTGACCAAGAATTTGTCCTGCACTCCAAGTTCATGATCCCCGAATTCATAAAATGATCCAACGGTTCAAAACAACCACGATCAATGACCCATGTTTATTCTAGATCCTAGGGTGGTGAGTTTCTCCATCCACTAACCACCTTGCAGCTTCTGGCCATCTTACAACCCTAGCGAATTCGTGAGTTCTCCACAGAGAATTCTGACCGTCCAACTTTGCTTCTCAAGGACTTCTGGCCAGTGACTTGGTACCCTCCTTCTAAACCTTCATCTACTTGATCCAACACTTCTGGTGTGGAGTTCTCTCTCTCCCTGTGGCCATATACCACACCGGCTGTAGTTTTATAATACCGCTACATCTCCTGAGCTTTGTAATATGGTCAAGTAGTCCATTGACACTTAGAAACATTATGAGGTCTGAAATTAGTCCTCCAGACACAATTTCTTCTCAAAACCTCGGTCCAAATACCACTTATCCGGCCCATCGAGGCTCAACATTGAAACTAGGCTCTGATACCATACTGCAACGTCCCCCGACCGTCATCCCACTGGTTGGGAAAATGCTACTGTGCAAAACAACATAATTCTCATACTTAATTAATAACATGCATTTAAATTGAATTAAACACATTTAACTCAGAGTAAGCACAAGATTACTGCTAACATAAATAATCATTGGCATTAACAATAATTCATATGCACAATATAATACATGATACATATAATCATCACAGGCATGCAAAACATAATATTAAGCATAAGCTGATACTTATCTTTGAAACCGGGGTAATTCCACCAACTACATGCAAGCCTTCCACGAACCTCCCTGCCTTAGACCACGCTGCTCATCCTGCTCAGCAGTGGGTCACCCCCAAGCTCCACCCAAGGCAAGGAATCCTAGTCTAGGCTAAGGTTACAGGGAAAACTGCACAAAAAAATTGGAAGGATTCTTCCCAGGATGCCTTCTTACGCCCACTACTCACGAACTCTCATTCCCCACATGCCTGTTCCGTCCGAGAGTATACACCTTCACAAGCACAGTCCATCAGTGCTTCACCTTCCTCTCTGGGTCTCGACAACAGGATGGATCAGGAAGTCTTAGAGCTCCGTAGATGGTGCTGGACTCTCTCTTGGAGAAAACCACTTCCCAACAGACTCTCTCACCTGGAGGGAGTTGCTCACAGGCTTGACAACCTGCTTCTTCTACCATGGGCCTGACAACCCGCTTCTTCAGCACACCCTTCGACTCAATTCCAACCGGGTGAGGGAAAACACAACAACATCAAGCAATCAGTTGACACCAGGATGACGACCACAACAAAAAATAGGCATAGTCCCGCAAATGGCAATGACTAGATGCTAAAACACAGAATGCTCAGGCGATTATCCAGGTGTCGGGTTCTACAAAAGACACAAATTGGCTCACGATTTTCTGGTTATAGGATGCATGACAAGAAATTATGTAGAGGTCGAGGATGGAGGCCAAACACAGAGACCAGATGCAGAGGTCACACAATTTAGACAACGAATGACAAAATGGAGAACAAACCCCCAACTCAGTTGATGCTTTAGCTTTTAACCACATGCACCCAGGTCGACACTTGCCTTCCTAGGGATACATGCATTCCCTTTTGCACACTTGGAGCTGCATGTGTTGCCTCTCCTAGGACTTAGAAACATGTTTATCACATAGCTTTTGGAATAATAATAAATTATTATTCCCAAGGACTTAAGCCCCCCAAGATTATCCCCTAGGCTCAACACTTAGCCTCTATTTCCAACCTTTCAACCCCTTTCCCTTGCCCACTCTGTGGAAGCTTAGTCCCCCATCACTCATTCATTGTGGTTGGTCTGCACGCAACGATGTTTATATTTTTATTAATGTTCTGCATGATTACATATACAAAAGTAGGCTCCCGACCTTAACACTTAGGCTCTCCGACCTAATAACACATAAGCCCACCAAGTTATATAAACTTGGCTCACCAGCCTACAAAACATAATTACAATTCATAATGCAATATTTATACTTCATAGACATGATTTACAATAGGGCTCGGGCTTGGGGACATTACATGGGGTTAGGTATATAAAATGGTGGTATGCGTTGAACTTTAACAGAGCTCGGAACATCTGTAAAGTGTTCAGGGTTATGCAAGGTTCACTCCTTATGACTTCTTTCAATTGATTATAATATCCGTGGAAAATGACATTCGATTTCCATTGCTTGCTCATGTCGTTTGAGTACCACAAGGTACTGAACTTCGTAGCTAGTGGCTCAAAGGGTCAAGGTCCAAGAAAGTTGTTCCTTCTGGTAGCTCCCATGCAACAAAGGCAGTCAGTATCAGAAGCCAACTAAAATGGAATTCGTGCCCCTGATCCTGAGCTTCTCTGCAGTCAATCTCTAGTTGATTCACCATGTACTTCACCTAGTTCATCTGTAGTCCCTCTTCACACTTTCCTGCGAGGTCAACTATGAATCCTGATACTTGTGTTGGTCGATTCTTATGTACCAGCTTCCCTGAGATTAGTTGGCATGCGAGGTGCACTGTGCCACTTTCAATAGAAGCTACCTTGTATCCTTTCGCGCCTTTATAAACATCACCATATGCCTCTTTTATCTTCTGTGCAAGAGCGCAGTTTGCGGTCTTTCCAGGATAGTACTCATGGGGATCAGGGCCCTGCATGCTAAGCCTGATGATCCTATTTATCAGTGCCAGATCAAAAATTATGCGGCAGTCTAACCACATGTATCCTCTATGGTAACTTGCGAGTAGTATCTTTACACAAGCATTCACCTCCTGGCGTTTGCCGAAGTGCAGTATTTTCATAACGTTTAGCAGAGTAGATTGCGCAAGGTTCATCGTCCATTGTCGCAGGAGGAGCTTCGAGTTCTTTCCCTTAGTTCATGTCAAGTACTTATACGGGGAAAGCATGCTATAAAATTTATGGTCCCCGAAGTTGAAGTCGCAAAACTTCAACACTGTAACCTTGTCTTGTTCTGCGTGGTAGGTGCATACTCCCTTCGGTAAATATGTAATTACTAGGGTATATTCAAAATCTCTAGGGACACTGTCCCTGCTAATCTCACCACTCAGAGGGGGTATGTAAAATGGTAGAATGGATGGCACTAACTTTGCATTGGCTATGTCGTCCTTATGCTTAGTTCTCCTCTCTGCGTCGAATCGAGATGTTCCAGCTCGAGCAGTCGATGGGGAGGCTTTCACTCCTCTCGTCGATGAGGCTTGGACTCCTATGGAAATTCTTCTTTTCGATATGACTCTCTCAGTCATTAAATCGAGAAAGACTTCTGTGATGGATTCCTCAAGCACGGTGAGCTCGTTAGACATACGAACTTAGGAAAGATAAGTGGGGTCACAATGATTTCAAAACATTGCACTAGGGTGAACGATTTGCTTGCAATGATCACTGCATACAATTACAAGTTCTGCAGGCTTCGAGTTTTTAGTTGGAAAAAGTGTTCTTCAGGCACAGCACGACGAGATAAATAGGAAATTCATCAACGGTCTGGTTGCAACGAGTATGAATCTTTCGTGAACGTTGATCAATCCATTATGGCACGGTCCAATGGTCTAGTGGTGATCCTTTAATGATTTTCTGTCCATTCGGGGTGGAAGTCAAACGAGTATCTCGGTCCAACGACTATATTGCTGCGTTGTCGTGAAGTGCCAGATGTCACTGTCCTAATATCTCGACGAATCTCAATTCTTGTGATTTTTCTTTCTGTGAAGTTTCCTCTGGAACCTTCTATAACTTTTCGATCTTGGATCTCTTCTTACTTAGCTTCCTAGCCTTCTTCCCAGTGAGCTTCATCTCGGTCATCATCTTTCCATTCTGAGTCTTGTCTTCTCTCGACATAGTCACTGGCGATGCTAAGGTTCTTTCTTTAGATCCAAGGGTAATACTCCTTCATCATATGGATTAGGTATTTTGATATTCGGTGGTTCCTCTATCGCTCTTATAGCTTTGACATCCGAGTTCCTAGTGTTCAACAACTGATATCTGTTCTCTTGTTCTTCCATCATGTAGGCAATCCTTCTAGTCATAAATTCCATGAGTTCTTTCTTCTTCTGTTCTAGGGATTCCTTTTCTTCTTTTCTTCAGATCTAGTCTTTTTCAATCCAGATCTTGCCTAACAAAGCTGGGAATGGGGCACGGTCCTAAATAAATCTAATGACTTTGAAATCTTCCTCTATCGAAGCTCCATGGGTACTCATATCTATCTGGGTAATTCTGCCACATAGGGTTACCATTTTTCCTTTAAACAACCCTATTCTTCCTAGTGAAGGAACCATAGCAGGCCTTCCTAGGGTTTCCCAAGTACTTTCTGTCATAATGTTCATTTGTGTTCCCTCATATAGAGCACATTCGATGTCGAAGTCTTCTATTCTTACTTTGACTTTCTCCTTTTCTTTGAAGATCTCTGACAAACTGACATTTTTATGTTCATCCAATGTTTCTTTCATTTTCAGTAACATAATCTCTGATTCTTTCCGAGGTTCTTCTATAATCTTAGTCTCTTAACCTTTTTCCATATTCAACTTTTCAAGTCTAGTAATCATTCTAGGGAAATCTAGTATTTCATGGTCCATAGCCTTACAACAGAGGCAACTAGGGTTTCTCCCAGTGCATTCCTTAGCAAGATGTCCTGGTCTTCTACAAATGTAACAAAGAGTTAATCCTCTCTTTCTCTTCCATGATCCCCAACTTTTCTTGTACTGCGCGCTAGGATCATGATGGCTAGCCTGCAAAAATTTCTTTCTAGGATCCTGCATCCGTTGGTTAGTCCAAAAATTCTTTCTATGCATATGTATAACATATCTTTCATTATTCTTATCGGATACATCAAACGTTTTTTCATCTAACAATGCCCTAGTTTTCAAGCTAGGACAAAATCTATCAAGCATACCTAAATCCATACTTTAGAAACAAAAATTTTCACTTCTTTTACTTCTATAGATTACAAAGTTTCCATATCTTAGAACTTTTAACTATTCTTACCTTTATCAGAGCACAAATCTTACATATCTTACCTCTTTATGTAGATATGACTTAGAAACTTCCACTTTAACCTTTCTTAGAGCACAAAGAATTTAGATCTGACTTCTTTTCTTTAGATCTATCCTTCCTTCTTCAACACAGATCTTTTTAGATCAAGTGGATCACTTCACACTAGGGCATAGGTCCATGCACAGAGATTTTACAATTTCAGGACGAACTTTCTGCACAAAGCTTCTTCTTCCTCAGTTCCCAACAATCATAGTTTTAGGTCCCAACAACGGAACCATTTTTTGGTATAGGGGCAGACCCAGGCTTCAACGCTTCAACAATGCACCAACAAAACCCTAACTACTGACCCTTTCAGCAACACCTGCGAAGCAGATGAAGTCTCACCCAAGGTAGAGGCAGGGGTGGTTGCAAGACTCAGGTGTCTGCAACCTGAGATGGGACACAGATCTGTGATTCTAACACTTAGAAAACACTTTAGCATAGATCATTCATCAGTATTTAACCCTCATGACACTCTACAGATGGTGCAGAGCACCGCAACATTCACTTAGATCTAGGTTAAGTTAGCACTTAGCAACAACAAAATAAGTCTAGCACTCAACACTCTCATATATGTCAGATCTACATCCATACATATAAGAAGCACAAATCAAAGTAGATCTATCTAAGTATATCATAGCAAAGCACATAACATAATTATATCAAAGCACAACACATGGAAAGAGACAAACACATTAGGTCGAAGCACAGATCACAACACATAGGTTTACCGTGGTTCACCCCCACCCTGGGGCTACGTCCACAAAGTCTTCTTCTTCTTTATTAGATTTGGTCAATTTGATTACAACACAGAGCTCAAACTTGTACTCCGCATAGGACAAGAGATCTGCACACACCTCGCCAGATCCTCCTTCCCTGAGTAGATCTAGCACAGAGCCTTCTTACAATCCATGCACTCAGCACTTACAACACTTGCACTCAGTTCTGCAAGTTGGTCACACAGTATACACAAAGCCTTTTCTAGTACTTAGCTTCTCTGCCTCTCTTACATTGCCTAACTACTTATTTATACTTTACAAAATAGGCCTAAACATGGGTAAACCCATGGGCCGACATCCCATACCCATTACGTTATCCCCAAAACCCCAAAAGGACCCAAGAAAGGGGTCTAGCTTCCACAATCTCCGCTTTGCGTTGCGCTTCATATTTGACATCACCTGTCTTGGTATGAGTGTCTTGGTGAGGTGAGGCGAGTCGTGTGACTCAACCAAAGTTGTAAACCGAGTCGGTAGTGCTCATTTTGTAATTGTTTTGCAATAAAAAAGACTTAGCCAGGTGTTAGGAATGGTTTGTGCCATCCATACTATTTTTGTGTCTGTCTTTCATTTGTTTTACTATTGTTCTCTTGGATTCCCATGTTCATGGATGTATGCTTATATATGACTAAGTGTTAAAGCTGTTATCAAATGTCTAAGTATACAATATTTTCACTAGAGTAGATGTGTGACTCATCGATATCCTAGAACAAAGTATGGATATGATTTATGTGAAGAGGCATAGTCCAAAAGAAGTAACTGTGGTGTTTCCAAGAAACCAAGTGAGAAACACCATGGTACCACACACCCTCAAGAGGTGTACAATTGTAAGGCACATTGTGGGGATGTGACAACTGGCATAACAAAATTGAGTGGACATGCCCCATTGTTGGGCCTTGGCCCTTGGATTTTCCACCATAAGCAATAAAAACCAATCCTTGAAAATAGATGATTCATTCCAGTCAATGAATATTGATTGAAGAAACTTGCACTCAATTTGCAAAGACAATTACATTTGAATTCCACATTGAAGATCTACAATGGCAAGGCAAATGGGCCATAAGGATATAATTTACAGATCAATGTTTAACTATATTATTATTTGATATTAACAATGATAATTGTGTTATCCAATTAATGGTTAAAATAAAAATAAAAATAAAAATAAGATGTGTAAATAACAATAACACATACATAGACATAAAACAATACATAAAAATAATAAGAGAAAAAAACAATTTTTAAAATTACAATGGACAATTTATTTTGAATTAGAGAAGAGTTTACTTGAAATAATTTGTGGTTGATATGCCCATGAATGTGATAGAGATAATTTGAGGTTGATATGCCCAAAAAATTAATAGAGATAATATAAGAGGTATATTTTATAGACAATATTTTAAATTCTATATTTGTAGAAGAAAAAGTGAAACATTTAATGTAATTTAATATTAATATATATAAGTGATCAACTTTGATTTAAAATATACTAAATAGAGAAAGGAAGCATCTAACTCTTGTTGATTTTTTGTAGCTTTGGGAGGTATTCCCACTAGAGGTGCCATGCATGTGGGAATTCTCATTGGCAGTAGTTTTGACTTTCGTTTCGGTGAAATTGTCCTAGAAATGAGGTTAGCGCCTCATGGACAAGTTGATGGGCTTTGTGTGGGGGTGCCACACCCACAAAGAGGATTAACATATTCTAATTAATTGTTGAGTTTAGGAAGGGCTCCTAAAATCACTCATTGGAATCCTATAAAAGGAGAGATTTCATTGTGACATTACAATATCATTGTGAAGAATGGAGTTGGCATAAATGAGTCTGTACTTGTGTCAAGGAGGATTGGTGATCTCAGCAAAGGAAAAGTTTGCAAGGTTGTGAATCTGGCCCTGAAGAGAGAGGCGAAGAAGGTCGCACGTGTGTAGTGAATTTTTTGTATAATACATGGTTTGCAGGAGGACAAATCACATATATATGCGGATTGCAGAAAGACAAATCATGTATAGGGTATATGTGATTTGCAGTGGAACAAACAATGTATGTCCACGAGTTGTCATTAAGGTGAATCATGTATCTATTTTTCTGGGAAAGTACATATCCGTACAGGCTGGCAGGTGACGTCAACAAGCCATACATGTGGTCTACAATAGATTCATGGCCAGAGGATATTTTTCAGAATATTGTTGAGGTTTGATTTTCTGATTTGTATATTGGAGAACAAGGGTGTTCTCAGTTTTGGTGACTTTGGAGGACAAGGTTGTCCTCATATTTTTGGTGATATTGTATTGGCTAGGAGGGATGGTTTTTCCCTTAGGATTTCTAATGTTAACAAGATTACAAAACATAATTATTGTGTCTCTTGTGTATTGATGATTCATCTATGATATTTTTTTTTCCGCTGCATATGTTTTAAGTCAATAATTTAAGTGTAAATTTTTTCAGTGATAATTAGATCACTAGGAAGCAATTTTCAGATATGAAATTAGTCACATATATTTGAATGTGAAAATTGACATGGTATCAAAGCTTGGGATATAAATAGAAGGGGATCATCTTGAGACACATTGTTGGCTACAACACTGGAGGAATGTTTTTCTTGTTCTTGTTATTGTTATTGTTTCGCACAGGTCACATGTAATATATCTAAGAGGGATCTATAATGATGGTTGCAGGTGGAAATAGGTTAGATGGTCTATGGTTTAAGACATGGAGTAAACTATCCAGATGAGGAGTTGTGGAATATTGTATCTTGGTGGTGTGGTAGGTTGGGAGTTCTGGTGGATTGACGAGGAGCCTAGATCGCAACATTATGTTGTGTGGGAGATTGCCAACCCTATGGATGGACTTTCGATGGCTTGTCATAGTGAGTTGTGATGGGTGAAAGTCATATGTTTTGGCACGAACGAGAATTGCACATTGTCAAGGTATGACAATATATGAGGTATTTGACCTAGGAGGATGAGGACACTTGCTGACATGAATTGTGATGGTCTAGAGTGGACTAGACTGACTGTCCAACTATATGTTAGGACTTTTCAGATGAGTACACAAGATCATTGGTAGCATGTGTAGACACACAGAGTTTTTGGCGACTTCTAGGATGGAATTGGGTAGTATTGCATTCGATGGTCATGACTTGGGGAAGAATGATGCTTTCCTTGGAGGATTGCATGGTTCTTATATAGTGGGAGCCACCGAAACATGATTGGGGCATATATTTGTTCGTGAGCTTCATAGTGTCTAGCACATGTATGTATGAGGATCTTGGTAGGAGGACCAGACATGTATTACATGGATATAGAGTAGTGATAAATGTGCAATGGGTGGCATGAGTGTGTTCTTGGCCTCAAGGATTGAGGAGTAGGATTATGTAGTGTTTTTCCAAGATGGAGATGTGCTATTGGATGTTGAGTTGGTCTTCCCAGGTCTTGGGAACCTTTTGTGTAGGGGAACTGTCAACGAGAGACGTTTCTAGGGTTTGATAGGATATGGAATGATTGTATCTACGAGGAAACTCTGTTGGTGTCCAAGGAGGATACATATGGTTTAAGTGTCATGACTATAGTCATTTTTCTTCACAATGTCAACATAGGAGGGGAAGGGGAAGAAGGCAATAAACATCAACAACAAAGGTTGATGAGGTTGCATGCATGTTCCAGAGGGAGATCTTGTTGGTATCTTCCCTTTCAGGTATAGTCTCCACCAAGGGGACTTAGTTGGTGGATAGCGGAGATCTTACCATATGATGGGTTCTAGAGAGTTGTTTGACACTTTCATAGAGACTAGCTTTGACTTGTGTGTGGAGCTTGGAATGGGAGTAAAGCATGCAGTACGAGGATATGGTATGATATTGTTCTAATTAGAGTCAAGAGAGGTGTTGAGGGTGTCAAATGTGTTATGGATTCTAGAACTCAAGAGGAGTGTTCTCTTAGTCTCATAGATTGAGAGAAAAGGGGTACCGCATATTATTTTGAGTTAGACAAGTGTTTTTTATTGCTAGAGGATCTAACTCCAGATCACACTAGCTCTTGGAGTTAGAGAGGGCCAATTGATGCATGTTGTGACCAACAAGAGAACATAAATAGACGAGGAGGAGTAGGTAGCTCCACTAGTGGTAAGGAAGCTGGCCCCACTAGAATCACAGATACAGAGGGAGCTGGTAGCTCCATGAGTGGTGAGGCAGGTGGCCCCACTAGTAGTATTGGCTCAAAGGGAGCCAGAGTTTAGAGGGAGTCATCCCTCAAGATCCAAGAGGGAGGAGAAGCCTCCCAGGACTGTGCAAAGGACAGTGGAAAGGGAGAAATTGGCCCCAAGGGTTGTGTAGACTCAGAGGGAGTCAAGTTTTAGGAGGAGTATGCGGTCTCTGAGTGAGCCTAATCTAAGAGAGAGTTGGTTGGATCGGAGGGAGATATGATCATACAAAGGGAGTTCCCCCTCAGGCTCAGCTGGGAGAGAGAGATCTTCCAGGACTGATAGATAGGTTTCATGGGTCGAGGAGGCTAGACAAAATATTCATAGGTAGGAGGCTTCTAGGGCATGTGAGACCTCCATGGAGGACAAAATTGTCTTAGCAAGTTTTGCTACAATGACAGAGGAGGCATCTAGTTAGGAGGAATGGGGAGAATGAGTTACTTTAATCATAGAGGAGAAACCAATGAGATATATTACACAACATGATTTTCTTGAGTGACCGAGGATGTGACAGTCAGATAGATTTTTCCTTAGTGACCGAGGATGAGACTAGTCAGACATATTTTTCCTTAGTAAAAAAGGATGTGGCCACTCAAATAGTCTGGAAAAAAGGATGTGCTCTAGTGACCATAGATGCAGTCAGTCAGACAAATTTGAAAGTGGAACTTTTGACCGTGATAAAGTTCATAGACCCATTTTACACAGTGACAGAGGGAGTAGCCAGTTTGGACTACTTTTGGAATACATATGAGGTGGCAGATCTAGAGCTATATCTACTATGTGTGAAAGTAGTACATCGATGTTGGAGGATGGGATACCTCCCTCACTAAGAGGAAGTGTTGATTTTTTTTACCTTCGAGATGTATTCCCACTAGAGGCTAAGGTGTTAGGCATTTGGGAATTCTCATTGGAACCATTTTTTACTTTCGTTTAAGTGAAATCAACCTAGAAATGAGGCTACGGCCTCATGGGAAAGTTGATGGGCTTTGTGGGTTTGTGTGGGGGTGCCACACCCACAAAGAGGATTAAAATGTTCTGATTAATTGTTGAGTTCAGGAAGGGATTCTAAACTCACTCATTGGATTCCTATATAAAGGAGAGATGTCATTGTGACATTACAACATCATTGTGAATAATGGAGTTGGCACAAGTGATTCTACACTTTTGTCAAGGATGATTGGTGATCTCAGCAAAGGGAAAGTCTTCAAGGTGGCGAATTTGGCCCCAAAGAGAGAGGTAAAGAAGTTCACACGTGTGGAGCAAAATTTTCATATAATATGTTATTTGCAAGAGGACGAAGCGTGTATATATGTGGATTACAAAAGGAAAAATTGTGTATAGGGTATACGTGATTTTCATTGGAGCAAACAATGTATGTCTGCAGGTTGTCAGTAAGGTGAATCACATATCTATTTTCCTGGGAAAGTACAAATCTGTACAGGATGACAGGTGATGTCAATAGGCCATAAAGGTGGTCTACAACAAATTCATGGGAGGAGGAGATTTCTAGAATATTGTTGAGGTTTGGTTTTTTTATTTGTATATTGGAGAACAAGGGTGTTCTCAATTTTGGTGACTTTGAAGGAAAAGTTTGTCCTCGGATTTTCGGTGATATTATATTGGCTGGGAAAGCTGGTTTTTCCCTTAGGATTTCTAATGTTAACAAGATTACAGAACAAAATTATTGTTTCACTTGTGTATTGATAATTCATCTCCGATCTTTGTGATTCCGTTGCATATGTTTTCAGTCAATAATTTCAATGTAAAATTTTTCAGTGAGAATTAGATCACTAGGAAGCAATTTTTAGGTTTCAAATTAGTCACATAGAATTGCATGCGAAATTAGTCACGTACTTTTTCTAAAAAAAGAAAATAAGTACATCAAAACCTTGTTGGAGAAAGTTAAGGAGAGCAAAGACACAAAACTTAGCTTTACCAAAAACTTATGAAAATGATAGAAAAGGTGGGGGTTGTAATATAAGGAGATGTATAAGTAAATCTACTAAAACATTATCATCTGTCATCAATGTAAATAATGTTCATAAAATATTTGTAATCATTATAAAAATATGCATAAAAAAATGCACAACAATCATAAAGTTAAAGGAAGACAAAAGGACTAGCAATGCCTATTGTTAACCTTGAAAAATCCAATTATATAATGCGTTTTCATGTTCCTTATCTATTAGTACAAATGGAAAATTGTTATTGTATAAATGATTATTAGTCCTCTAGTCAATATTAAACCAATTGAAATAGTTCAACTCGTTGTTGGATACTTATGGAAATCATCTAATTTTCAACTAGTATTACGTTTTCAACTAATGTTAAATAATTTCACTATTCCAGGTATATTTTCATAAGATGAAAGGTAAATAGAGAAGGGATATCAAGGTAAGAGACTATATCAAGTTTTCTCAATACAATAATGATCTGTCTTGACATTCAAGAAAAAACGAATAATACACTATATAATTAATTTTTCACTTTACAAAACTCAAACTTTGGCCTATAGAGAAAAATCAACAATAAATATACATTGAGCGTTATTTTCAAATTTCAAAGTTTATAGGATTCATGTGTCTCTCCCTATCTACCTAGTAATGGAGTAGTAAGACAAAAGGTTTTAGATGGAGATAAATTTAGAGGTATATTGATCCGAATTTATTTTCGGCACGAAATGAGAGTGGAGATATAATAAAGAAATGTACAAAGATATCACATATATTCAATAATGTAACATAACTGTATTAGAGATACAATCATAAACACATATATATATAGTAATACACGATTTCTATTAATGAAAGAAATGTACATAGACTGTAAAAATACAGAGTGAAAGACTCACTTGAATGGTGACAACGTATATCTAAGAAGAGATGTGACGGCTACTCGCATTCGTAAGAAGATAATTACAATGAAGTTCTGAAGACTTTTTTACAATAAACAGGCATGCCAAAAACCCTAGACATCCAAAAACCTAACCCTAGGAGATGAAGCACCAAAAGTCATGTGGGCCCCGTTTGGGTAAGTTAGTACATCAACTTTCTCGGGTCGTAACTTTTGCATACGATCTCCGTTTTAGGCGTATGATAACCCGTTGGAAAGGTATCGTCGAGGAGATTCATTTTGAGGGCTCAGTCATGCCTCTGGCTATCATTGATAAGCTCGATCCCAAAAACCTTCATTTAGGCCCTCAAAATAGCCCCCAAAATTAAAACTACTAAAAATAGTAAATTGCCAAGATTATTAAAAAACTGTTTTGAGCCAATTAAAAACGCTGAATGACCACCAATATTTCCTTGAATCATACGTAACAACTTTTAAAATTAAATAAGTTCTATAGTTCTCTAATAAAAATGAAAACATATCTTTGGTATTCATAATGATGATTCCATGATTTAAAAATGAATCCAAAATTTTAATATATAACTTGGATCTCTAAATGAAACAATCTCTAATATGAATATCATGATAGGTCGAATATGAAAAAATAAAGTGTTTTAAATATATTTTGTGTTACCTAATTTACATATACATGTATCCCGATTTATGCAATTATCAACCTCCATCCTTAATTGGTTAGGACATACCTTAAGCTATTCAAGATGAAGTGAAAGCTATAAGATAACTAACTCTTTATTATTCTTTAGAATTGAAATTTATATGTGATTTAACTTGACCCAATGGTTATGTGGAGAAACAAAAGCCTTCCTCTCAAGAGAGGAATTCTTGTCCATTCCTTATGCATGGGAAACTAGTAATTATTAATGTATTGTTTTTCATGTAATGACAAAATATATGGATGATTTTTTCTACAATAATTTTCTTCATCTCACATCTTACTAATGAAATCATTTTTGAAGATTTAATATTTATTCTTTCTTTTTTATATGTTGTTTTTCTTTTTTATATGTTGTTTTTCTTTAGAAACTTTCAAAATATGTTATAGTAATATATCATAATAGTTTTTTATTCTTCATCTCACATCTTACTAATGAAATCATTTTTGAATATTTAATATTTATTCTTTCTTTTTTATATGTTGTTTTTCTTTAGAAACTTTCAAAATATGTTATAGTAATATATCATAATAGTTTTTTATTCTTCATCTCACATCTTACTAATGAAATCATTTTTGAATATTTAATATTTATTCTTTCTTTTTTATATGTTGTTTTTCTTTAGAAACTTTCAAAATATGTTATAGTAATATATCATAATAGTTTTTTTATATCTTGTTTTTCTTTAGAAACTTCCAAAATATATTATATTAATATATCCATAATAGTTAACGAGGTTTTGAGTTTGATGGTTGATTAAGGATGGTGATATTCTCCCACCAATCTTAAAATACTATCTCTCAAAATAATATATGGTTTGCTTTTTGTGGGCTATCTCATCTATGCAAGTGAGTCATTCCTTCTACTCAAAGTGAGGCATAAGTTTTACGTAAATTTAGTGGAATACAATTTCTTTACATATGACTTGTTAATCTTTTGAAATTAAATTTTACATCCAAATTAAGAAACATACACATTTGTTAATCTTTTGAAATTAAATTTTACATCCAAATTAAAAAACATACACATTCGTTAATCTTTTGAAATTAAATTTTACATTCAAATTAAAAAAACATACACATTTGTTACACTATGATAAGAGTAAAATGAAATTTAAAAAACAATATACCCACAATGGAAATATTTTTCTATGGTCAAAAATAAAAATGTTACAATACATATTGATTACAAAGTGTTTTGTTACATGTAATGCACAAATGCTTCATTTTCATTGTGGTTGTTATATGGTCACATACAAAGTGTAAATTCAATATCAATCGAATATATTGATTACAAAGTGTTTTGTTACATGTAATGCACCAATGCTTCATTCTCATTGTAGTTGTTATATGGTCACATACAAAGTGTAAATTCAATATGAATTGAATGTACAATGTTGTGATATATTATACATCAACAATTTTATCTCATTATGATATAAATATCCAAAAATACTAAATATTACAATGATAATTTAAAATATCATACACATTGTAGGTTACATGAGGATATAAAAATCATTAATACACTTAAAAAATGTAATTCTTAAAGATAATCATTCATTAATCTTTTGAATTATTACAAGGAAAAAACCAATACATAAAATTTGCTACATCGTAAGTCCAATCCACAAAATCCACTACTATTTTGCAAACTTTTATAAGAATAAATAAGGTAATGCCATGCTCATTTATGGACATAATCTATCAATGTTGAAAATATATTGAAGATAGACCGATAAATATATGAAGGTTTATATTGACAATTGAGGGAGAATATTATCATTTAGCCAATGGGTAAGGCTATGATGCAAGCAACAACACCTATGGGGATGGCCATATAACTTGGATCTCTCCATTTGCATTCCAATCTCATTCATTCCATTCTATATGGTTCCCATTTCAATATTTGATTATCCTATTTTACCATGTTAAGCATCACAACTCATCATCCAAGCCTTGAAAGTGGAATTATATATGAATATCTGGAAGATGAGAAAGGTGGCATGTTGAACTAGAGTGAAATAGGACACACACACAATAGTTGAAGAAGGAATTCATAGAAGTACATTTTTGTAGTTACCAAAGACCAAGTTCAACATGCCACCTTCCCAACACAATAATGGTAAAGGTAAAAGTTCAGACAAATTTCTAGATCCTTCCTCTTCACGCAATTCTTCTCAACATCATTCCAAAGACCTCCCCTAAATATCTTTCCACTAGTTGCATGTCCCTAAATGCCATCACACTAAGGTACAAACCTATGATGAACCATCGCAATAATGTTCACATGATACCTATGAGTTCATGCATACATGTTTGGTTGACATATATCACACCATCATGATAAATTTCCTCAAATGGTCTCATTCATCTTATCCCTTAGAGATTTTGAATGGAATTTCCCCCCTATGACCACTCTTATCCTCAAGGAATCCTCCCACAACACTTCCACCATTGAACCTCAAAAATTCAAATTGGTGATGGTTAACCTTATATTTAATCCACTGTAAGAGGAATACACCCCCTTGAATCATATTCCCTACACAAACCAACACCTCCACCCCTTCTCAAACTATGCACAATCAAGAAGAAACAAGCCCTATCCCCACTTCTTTGAACCCTTACGATAGAGTCTTACATTCCTTAGAAATTCCATTAGAGCCCTACTAATCCCAATTCTTTATTTCCCTTGGTCCCCATCATTACACCTGTTCTAATTCAAAAGAATCCCACCCTAGTGAACTCTACTACATTTCTACTTCCCCCATATAATGAGGTAGCCATAGTCAATGATACTACATGTTTTCCCTCTACATGTCATCTTTGTGTTTGCATCAATGTTATTAGAACTCAATTGGTTCTAGCAAAAATGGTTAGTTCGACTAGTTCTAGGGCCATACCAATCCAATTGAAGCCTTTGAATTGATAATGGTTGGTTTCATAGTCAGAACTAGCCATAAATGCCAAATTTACCGGTTCCATACATAACCATGCAATCAACGATGGGGACCACTTAAACTCATTTAAAAAAAACAATCAATAAAATAAAAAAAGTGAAACACTAAACCTAACCCTAGCCCCTCCATAATTCTATTTAAAGAGATCCCCAACCTTCATTTCACTCACATAATTCATTTGATCAATTTGGAATTTTTGAGTTGAGTTTCTTGGGATGATTTGGATAGATTATTGAAGGGCTGATTTGAATAATTTGTTGGGATGATTTGGAGTGTTGACTAAAGGTTGATTTTGAGAGATGATTGAAGGGATGATTTAAATAATTTGTTGGGTTGATTTGGTGTGCTAATTGAAGGGATGATTTGGATATTTTTTGCATTGAGTTTCTTGGGATGATTTGGAGTTGATTCAAGAGTTTATTTTCATAATTTCCGGGGCTGATTCCACTCTAGAGGCCATTTGGAGACTCTTTGTTGATGTAATTTGGTTCAGATATGGATTGCACTCAATGCTATTTTGGTTATATGCACCCTTAATTTCTATATACATGAGAAACTTTACATATTTGTGTATAATGGTTTGGATTCACATGGATGTGCATGCACACACACACACAATTAAGTTCATTCAAACCTACATGGAGTTGCAAGACACCAAATTTCCTTTTCAGTATAGTCATTTTTTGTTTTTGTTGGTTATAATTTACTCGGATGTGCCAAAATGGTGACCTTTATCAAAGTTGCACAAGACAATTTTTGCGTATCTAACTATAAATTTTAGCATAATGAGAAGGAGCATAATTGTAATTATAGATTTTTTGACAAGTGGTATAACTAATTGGTGGCTACATCATTTAGTTACAAGTGCATAGAGCCTTATATGATTGGAACATATGAGGAATCTATGCAATTTGAAAATGTAGGAGTTATGCATGCCCTGGAACTTTGGGGTGAATCACTTTGATTAAGTTGGCGAGTTCTCAAGGAAGAAGAAAAATTTGCAAACCTGATAGAAATTTTGGCCAAACGCAATGGACATTTTGGTAGGATTCACATCATCCTGCCTCAATATAGTGAGAGATCATAGAGTAATACCTAAAATGTCTAATAATGTTTATTTATGTGAGAAATTTTTTGAGGATGCACATGCTATAATGGATAAATATGTTGATAAGTTAAATTCTTTAGGTTTATAATCTAATATGACTAACCTAATACTGGTAAAATCATTGGTGCACCAACTCAGTTGAAAGCCATTATTATATACAACTCTGATTCATAAATTGTTTTAGATATTATACAAGACAACTTGTCAGAACATTTCTTAAAATGCTAATGCAAGAACAATGAGCTTTTTCTTTACTATGTAGTGATTACTAGAAGCATACTTATTTAAATATGGACAATAATTGGGAAGATAAGATAAAATATATACTTGTGACAAGAGAACACTATCAACACACTAAACTCAAGATGTACCTTAGAGAAACCCATTAGGGTGAAGATTACTCTAATAAGAAATAAGGGCTATGCCTTGATCTTTTATTCTCATATTTACAATGCAAACACAACCAAAAGATAATCACTGACTATCATAGGGGATTCAATCATTGAACCTATGACATAGAACATATGTTCATGGGATATTAAATAATATCCTTAATTTCACGAGATATTGAAAAATACCTCCTGAAATCCTTTTGTCAAACCCAATTC